>RXIC02000119.1:0-53309 GCA_003952965.2 Morella rubra | reverse complement strand
CTGAGCGAAAACTTTTCTCAACATTTGACAAAAAAAAGTCTTTGCAGTGTCTATACTAGGAAGTGAATTTTTAATATTTCCAGTTATGGTCATTCTCATAAATATGAGACTCAACCTACTAGATTTTTCCCAGGATTTAAAGTCTTTCTCATCCTTGCTACTTTCATTAGTAATAGCATCAAGTTTTTCAAGTCAAAAGGAATAAATCTAGCACAAGAACCCCTAAAGTAAATTGAATAATTTCTTCCCATTCTGAGAAATTAGACTCATTAAGCAGAGGAATAGATAAAAGCCTGAGAATGTAACGAGACCAGTACACTTACTACAAGGAACAACCATTCAAGCACATTAATGTTTTGAATTCGACCCTCATTGATACAATAATAAAATTGATAAAATAATAGTATCATCAAAATCAACGAGGATCCTAACATACAAAATACTCCCTCCATTATTAAATTTAGTGGATGAACTGATAGTGTTATTAAAAAAATCTAGCCCTTGGGAGGATCCTAACATACAAAGTGTTCACCCCATTATTCAATTCTTTGGATGATTTTTTTTTTGAAAAATATTATTTTTTTATTAAAATTATGTTATTTTAATCAGTCAGGTCTAACACAATTCGGGCAAGATTGGTTTGGGTCAAAGCGTGTCCCCTTGATATGGGTATATAATCCAACCATATGGAGTCAACCATTGATCTCAAAAGATCAAAATTGGACTTAACCATATGAACCCAACAAACACATTATTTTTGCTCACTTCCATTCAGGCTTATATCTAGCCCAAATTCAAAGCCTCCATTTATTTAAACTTAATTCGAGATCACTTAAACAGTTACAAACTGGGCTCAACAAATCCAAAATCTAAAAGATCCCATTTTGATTTTCCCTTATAACCATATAGGAACAATTGCATGGGCTAAAGTCATTGGATTAAAAAAAATAGCCCAACTAAACAAACAAGCCAAACGGAATTTAAAAATAGGTTTTGAAACCCAACCCAGTTAACCTCTTCACCGACCCGGTTCTTGAAGAACCTCACGCTCCAAACGGCTGCCATCCACCGCCACACTTCTGGCGATGACAAGGCATTCGAACAGCGTCACTCCGACACTGAAATTCGTCGAAGAACCAAATCCGGCTTCCTTTTGCCGATTTGAGCAGCTAAAACTAAACTTTATGACAATTTTAGTTTGGTTTTCAAACACTTTTCAACACCCAAATAAATCACTGGAAAAAATAGTATGAAAAGAAGTTTCCGGCCAAAAATAAACAGACATAAGTAGAGCTCATGCCAATAACAATTTTCATTGAATCCAATTAAAAATCAAACGGATGTTCTGAAATTTTCATTTTGTTTCTTCTGAAACACATTTTTTGTGGGAACAAGCAACCTAAAACAGAATTCAATTTTCAATCCTGAATTAATTTTTTGTCGAAGCAAACACCAAACAACAACTTCAATAAATCAATTCATAAAAAAAATGATTACTCTCAACCGAAATACTCTAATACCACATGTTAGACAATTAGATTGAATATTTCATCACTAGGATCTTTAGATCATCATGTTCTTCATAAATCTTTAATGCAATAAACGCCTACTTGAATCCATCATTGTTTTTCTTCAATGAGAGTAGGATCACCTTAACAACATTTTCCTGATAATGACTCTTGATGGTAAAATATTGTTATGTTGTTGTAGGTATGAACCCTATCGTCTCTTTCTTCTATTTATAGACGTCATAACCATCAAGAATGTTTGAAGACTAATTAATCTCACTAAACTCATAGTAATTTAAAATTTTATTTAGGATCAAAATAAGCTCGTATTTCTTTAACAGGGTGATTTAGGGCATGTGAGACACCTTAGAGAATATAAATATTCTAACTAAGCATCTCAATTTAACTATTTTCCAACATTTTTGTGTAAATAAATGAATAGACGAAATAAAAATCTGATCAAGAATTAGTAGAAAGATCTTACAACAAGGATCGCTATGTCTTAGCCGTCTTCCTTTAACTCATGTACATATTCGGTGCTATGATTTTGGGGGCAAAAATGGGCAAAATGGATTGAAAGATTGCTCCTATAACGAACCCAAACCTCAAACCAATTAGTCGACCATTGGATTGTAATTGGCTTCTCTCATGCAAGCATAAATGATAACCAAGCCAATTAAGAACCTAGCATCCAAGATGGGCAGCGACTCCCCCTGAATTCTGTGGACCAACTTCCTCCACAAGCAAGGACACCATGGTCGAAGAAGAGCGGACCTTAACTAATAATGATGAGCTCGTCGGTCTTAATTTGTAGCTAGAAACACAAAGGTGATGACCTCCACTACTAGTTTTACGAGTATTCTTGATGGAATCAAATGGTAGAGGAATGGTGACCGACTAAAATCAATTTCATAACCGCCCGCATCGTCGATGTATCGTGTAGATGTAGTGCCGAACTTGGTGGGCGCCACAATAAACAGTATCTCGGAGATTCGCTGACCACAAAACACGGCATTGCTTTGCAGTCAAGGATTTCAGCTGCATATGTGATGAATATCACTTAGTTGTGGATGACACGTGCATTTTACTGACGGGATTATGTGGATAACAAAATAGCGTGTTTGGGGAGCCCGATTTTCTTATAGTGGGTGAAACTGTATCTATGACAAAGGAAAACAAATCTTAGTACTATTCATGTAATTAACAAACATTTCATTCTTTGCCAAGGTACCTAGGTATAAAAAAGATAAGAAAAACAAACAAACCACTACAATGTATAATAAATGAATTTTTCATTTGAAAAAATGATCATACATATAAAGTGAAAATGTTAGTCTTAAGGTTGCATAATAACCTTCCTTAAATTGATTTTGATGATTACAAACCATCTACTATTTTTCGAAAGAGATTATCAACTCCTAAAAGTTTTTATGGAATTAATCTCTATCAATTTGGATCACAATAAATCACGCTCCATCTAACACTATTCTATTGATCTATTAGTTTGAGTATATGTTTACATTGAAGGTACCTCTTTAAGCTCGAATTAATCTTAAACTCAAAAGACTCTAATGGCAAATTCTGCTTGACTTTATGTTGACTATAGATCCCATATGAGTCGGCTGAATGCCGTGAAAGTCAAAGCTCAAAAGGTACAACTCAAAGTTGAAAACTAGCAAAAGACAAGATCAGAATTGGTGTCGACTATTGCTCGTCATCAAGAAAGAGATTTTGAATTTGCTTAGAAATAGTTGACTACACTGTGATAAAGTGTTGACTACCATAAGCAGAATAACATTCAAACAGCTTGTCATTTCAAATTTTAAATAGCTATCTGCAAATTTAATGGGCCCTAACGGTCAGAAAAAGTTATCTACCTATAAAAGGATGCTAAAAAAGACGTGCACATTTGATTTGAATCTTCCTCCCAAAGTAAAATTCTTCTCTCTCATCTTGAAGATCATCTTTCTTGGGTTGATGTGAGCTCTTAAAGGAAAATCCTTTCCACCACCAGTGCACTTTTTTGACATATCCAGCTATTGTAGAGCCATTTATTGTGATCTTTAACTCTGTATTTATTATGAGAATTCTCGAGTACCATAAATCTTGATATTTGTGAGTATTAGAAAAAACACTCATAACTAACACTAAATAACCTATGTTGCAGAAAAGTGTTTAACTGCAAAAACCACTTAGTAGTTAATCCTGTTAAAAGCACTTGAGTTATGAGTGTTTAACTTGCAAAAACACTTTAGTTGTAAGTGTTGAGCTTGAAAAAATACTTATAAGGTCCTCTAGAACCCACGAGATATAATGTACTATTTTCAAATAGTGAAAAGTCTAAGGGAAGATTCTTGGTGGTGGCCACATTAAGCTTGGGTTTAGGTCAAACCAACTAAAAATGTTGGTGTCGTATCTCTCAACCTTAATCTCTTTTTATTTGAGCTATTTATTTGTGCTAAGGTTGCTTTTAAACCTGAGAATCTGTTTTTATCTTGAGGATAGATCAAAGCTTTCATCTTAAACTGGCCTATTTCTTACTTGGTTAAAAAGGAGATAAATCGGTTTTCCTACTTTTATTATTGTTAAAGCTTTTGTGCTTTGTGCTCTAACATTCATATTATCTTAAAACTATTGGGTTTTAGTATGCCATTTTAGTAAAAAAATTTATAAAATTCAATTCACTTCCCTCTTGGGTTGTCTACTCAGACTCACAAAAAAAGAAGTTTAAAGAATACTTGAATATTGATACATAAATATGGAGAAAGGAACTAGTTAAAACCAAGGCTTCGCATTATATCAAAGAAGCCTAACCCATAGGTTGGTTTGACCATGTCAATAAGAAGATGAAATTGCATCAACACAACTTCCCTCTTGGGTCATCTACTCACACTCACATAAAAGAAATTCAAAATATACATGAATATTGATACATAATAATGGCGAAAGGAACAAGTTACAACCAAGGCTTCATGTTTCTATCAAAGATACCTGATCCATAGGTTGATTTGACCATGTCAATAAGAAGGCGAAACTGCATCAACACGAAAAGAGTGACTGGAATACCAGCCAAAACGATTATAGGAATGGTAATCCATAATTGGCTAGAGAGCATAATTATAATAGCAGCAGAAAAGGCCACCATCATGTTCGCAATGGAGAAGAAGAGAGTGGAAAGGCCAATTATCATCTTTTTAGGCAAGGATTTGAGGAAATCTTCCTCAGAATAGCGAGAGGTGAGGATACCCAAAAACATCAATACAGAAGTTGAGGAAGAAAAGAGAGATAGGGAATCGGATATTATAAAGAGTTTGAACAATTTTTTGTTAATAAAAAGTGGTTTGCCCGTATTTTGATCATTGCCACCCGGAACAGTAAAAGCGGCAGCAAACATAATAGTAATGATAAGAGCACCGACAACTGTACAAGAAGTTGCCGTATCTTTCATCCATGCCTCCCCTTTTTCCTTCAAGGCTTGATGGTTCTTTGTGAACCATTTTCTAGGAGTCAAACGTTGATTGTTTAAACCACTCTTTAAACGGGGATCAACGATTCTCTCCACCTCCTGCAATTGTTAATTAAGAAAAATCTGAGAGGAAAAGACTAATACCATAATATTACAACAACGCTACCCATGATATATATTTAAAAAAAACTCAGAATTTTGCCCAGAGCTTTTAATTAATGGTGCCGATATATATTCCAGAAAGGTAGAGATCTATGCTAAAGAAGTTCTGTAATCTTCGTAATGATAATTCATATAAATATTGTGAAGTCTTCTTGATATCCAGCTAAAGTTTGCACTGTAAGGACGTGGATCATGAAGGAGAAAGAAAAAGAAATTGAATTGACTTTAATCACACCCCTATAAATTCAGCTTAACCGATGAATTAGAAAGAGTTAGTTTACATGATCTATCGTTGAAAGAAAAACAATGTAACCTTTACTGTTAAATGTTTATCAAGTTAGGGAGTACTACTGTTAATTAACTTTCAAGTTACTCAACCATGGAACTGTACGTACTTATTCTTGCTCTAACGGTGTCTTCATATATATATTGGAACAATTAATTTACCATTGAAGTATACAAAAAAATCATAAAGAAAGGAGAGCTGACCTTAAACCATTGTAGCTCTCTTTGCATTTGCAAAGCTGCACCTGGGATGCGATCAACAGTCGTAGAAGCTGTTTCTAATGTCCCTGCCTGGTGTAATACGTTATTGAAATATTTATCTGTCATATTGAGTAGAGCATTCTTCTCTTTCAACCCATATATAAGGCTGAAGATTTTGGCTCGACGATTCAGGACAGCACAGGCAAATATAGTTCTATTGCAATCATCCACGCACCACAAAAGGTCCTTATTTGTTTTTACCATCTCATATACATACTCAAAGATCCCTTCCTCAATGGCACGAAACAATGCTGCGACAACACCGCCATTCATCCTCTGTTGAAGATTTAAGTGAGGTATTTCGTTGCACATCTGAGACAAAAGGTGACTGTATTGGGCATGGAGCACCTTCATTTGATAGAGATCCTTAAAACCTTTGTCCAGATTGAAACAATGCCCATTAAGTTTGCTGAAACTTACAGAAAGGAAAGACAAGAGAAGAATAAAAAGGTACAAAAAACTATAGCAAGTAACATTAATTTTGAAGGGAATTCGATGTAGTAGTGTACGTACCCAAGAGGTTATAAAGGGAACTTGAAACTAATCGCAATAGAACTTGCACTGCGAAATAAAAGCGAAATTTGCTCATCACACTTAAAAGTTCACATCAAAAGAAATACTATATAAAAATTGACATATATAATATTATGGATCGATCGGGAAATGGTACATGATCTCATATTTGCTCAGTCAAAGTAGGAAATATCCTTCATAATCTATTCGATCGAAGTTGAGGATTTTAACTAGATCCCAAGAATTATTTTCTTGATTTTGCTTAGCTCTATATATGTTTTTTTATTTCACGTACGTACAGAATAGGTCTATACACTAGCTAGTATACTTAATATTGTTACTGGTACTGTAGACAGTTATAACATATATATATACCTGCTGATCCAGTACTAGTACTTTTTTCTTGATTGTCTTGAATATCCAAAACAAATTCATCGGTAGGCGCACCAGGCAATTGAATGCGAATACCTTGCCAAAAACACAAATAGATATTAAAAAAGACGTCAATGAATCTCAATTAAGAATTACGTGATATATATAATATTCGATCGCTAATTAGAACCAAAGTGTATATATAAAATACGTTCAGTTTAATTTGTCCTCGGACATATTAATTTAGCATTCAGAAGGTAGCACGCAGAACAATATTAAAGATTTGTAAATTTCTGTTAAGTTTTTCCTTGCATGTATATACTATTAAATATCCTTCGGTTTTAGTTATTCATGAAGCCGGAAGTTTATGTAGCTACTAGCATTTAAATAGTTTTTCAAAAAGAAAAATAAATAAATTCTGATCATGTGGTAATTCATCAAATTTGATCTTATAATTAGATGTGTGTATATATTCTACCAGAAATTAATTAAATTCTTCGAAACGCAAATGAAAAGAGAGTACTGGTACTAACTCGAGTAGAACCATTGTTTCCAACCCCCATGCCGATTTCCACTCGGGAATAATTCTGGCATGATAGCTAATGCGAACAAGGGGCTGGTCTTCTCCTTGTCTTGAGTAAAAGCCAGTCGCGGACAAACCTTCATCAAATGCAGCGCAATGTCTATATATTGTGCCAAGCAAAAACCAATATTAATTGAACAAATACGGAATTAATATATTGTGGAAATACCAAATTATTGAGAATAACTGGAGCAAGCGAATGATGAGACGAACAAATTCTTACCTACGTTTCTGGTATATATAGCGGCAGAAAGAGCTGAAGCCCCGTTGTCACCTTTTTCTGGTTTTAAATCTTCCAATGAAGTGTGCTTATAGACATAGCGAGTCATTTCTTTATGGCCACACATTATTGCCGTAAAAACCGGAAGAGTTTTTGTGGCAAAGCATCCAATGCTCACTAAATTCTTGTTCTTTTGAACTAAGCACTGTGTCATCTGCCAATTCCCAACTACAATTGCAGAGTATAAAGTTGTCTTACCCTGAAAATCTATAATTTCTAAGTCTTTTTCTTGCATCATCGCCACTAGCGGCTCCACAATATCTGAATGGTTAGCCTCAATAGCCACATGAAGAGCCGTCTGACCCGAATACGTGATTCTGGCACGCACTGCTTCGGGGTGGAGCTCAAGGTAATTCTTCGTACTGTTCCAATCACCACGTTTCACACAGTTGAGTAACTCTGCGTACTGGACAAAGCCAATATTGTCTGTACAAAGCTAAGGATCAGCGAGATACTATAACGAGAAAGGAAAAAACAGAGAGAGAGAGAGCTCATAGAGATCACCTGGGTCGTGTAATAAGCTTTGCACTGGAGGCAGTACTGGGTTGAGCTCCACTCCTGATTGCGACGCTGTCGTGGACATTTTAGTCAATTGTGTCCCAAACAATTGTGCAGAATACTTCAACCGCTCGGTTGGACGAAAATTTGATGCCTGAAGCTTAATCTCTGAAACCATATTTTTTTTTTCTAAGCTCTCAAACCATATATAAAACATGCGTGTTCGAACTTCAAACAGATTTAACGGCCAAAAAAAAAATCAAAGTCGAAAGTTCACACATAAAAAGTAAAAGTAAAAAAGGCATAATTGCATGTAGCCTGGGGTATCACAATATTATAAATAAGTCTCTGAGTTAACATTTTTAATAATATACCCTAAGATTGAGCTTTTATAAAACAGAAGTCACCTCGTCCACTTACGTCACACTCCTTAACGGCATGACTAGAATTAAAAATACGCGTCACAAAAAATACCCAGCCAAGCGTGACACATAAACATGAAATTTCGGAGGTTTATCAACTCAGCAATCCCAAAAGCAAAAACATATATAAGGGAAAGAAAATTTTGGGGACACCACCTTGATTCTCGTAGAAACCAAGGAACGGAAATAAGTTTTTTTTTATTATTAAATACACTTTGAATTCTTTATTTTTGAGAATATTTACATATTACACCTTAATATATTATTTTTTAGACATTAGACTCATAAAATTACACATTTTTTCGATTTAGACCCTATATCGTAATTGGACCTCAATTTAGACGGATTTAGTCAAAACATACTTCTCACATGAAAACTAAGTAAGATTACGAATCCGTCATCGACCTCCTCCTTCGCTTTTTTATTTTTAAGAGTATTTATTCATTATCCGCTTATCTTTAAAGATATTTACACATCTTGATTAAAATCCGTTTAAATTAACATCCAATTATAATACAGGTCTAAATTAAAAAAAATATGTAACGGTCTAATAGCTCAAAAATAATATATAAAATATAATATGTAAATACTTCCAACATTAAGGGGAAAAGTATATTTAACTTCTCTTTTTTTTTCCTCAACGAAAGAAATAAGTTGAAGTCAAATAAAACTGGGTAAAAGGTGGAAAGATTTTTGAGAAAATCAACTCGGTCTTCTTGAATGCTCGGAAAAGCCCATGAGAATAAAGTCACAGATACAGATTTTTCTAACCGAAGAAACTGGTCTCTAAACTCAAGATCTACAACTGAAACAAAGAAACCAAAGAAGATGCTTCTGGGCTTCCGCTGCAATTCAAAAGATTTACAGTTTAATGAATACCCCCGCATCGGGGGATTCTGTAACAAAGTAGGCGCAAAGGATGAAGAAGACGTCTTTTCAGAATGAGTGATCCAAACACACGACAAAATACTAGACTTACCTCGCAGAAACAAGGAAAAAAATTCGTAAGAACAACACAGATTCTGGCCCGTTCTCTCTGAAAATTCTGTGCCTTTTTCATCGACGTCGAATTACTTTCTCTCCATTCTGAGAAGCTGTTGTAGTTATGTGTATGGAGGGGCTTTTTTTATGGTAACTGGTCTATTTATTGAACGCGTTACCCAGGGACTTTATTTGCAACATTGTAATACAGGAGCTCTGGGTGCAATCATACTTAAAAGTAAAGTAGGACTTGAAAAGAGGGGTTGGCGCACAACACTCGTCAAAGAAAGCAAAAGAGGGGGTCCACGGAGAGAAAAGAGAGATGAAAAAGACAAGAAGACAGAGACAGCGAAAGAGAAAAGGTGCAACCATTAATGCTGCAAAATCGAAAATCCGGTCCGATTTTCAGATCGGAATTCGGTCGGATTGAATTTTTTGTTGTACTTAAATGTAAAGACCGGATCAAAACAGTCCGGAATAATCAGACTGATTTCATTTTTTTTTCTTGAGCTTTTTTTTTTTTTATTTTCAACACAAATCATTTATAGCCCCTAATATAATTTAACATCTATCACTAAGAAATTATTTTTAAATTTAATGGCTATAACCCCTAATATAGTTAATATCTATCACTTAGAAATTATTTCTAAATTTAATGGCTATAACCCCTAAGATATAGTTAACATCTATCACTTATTAATTATTTCTGAATTTAATGGCTATAACCTCTAATATAGTTAACATCTATCACTTATTAATTATTTCTAAATTTAATGTTAATAACTTAATATAATTATAACTTATAAATTATTTCTAAATTCCTAATATAGTTAATCTATCTATCAACTTATTAATTATTTCTGAATTTAATGGCTATAACCCTAATATAGTTAACATCTATCACTTTTTAATTATTTCTGAATTTAATTGCTATAACCCCTAAGATAACAAATTAGTAAATTTAATGGCATGATATTGATCTTCATGCTTGTGTTTGCTTTTTGTTGAACTAGCCGTCCCTTTTTTCACCTTAAAAGTACATTAATATCAATTTCAGGGATTTTCATCTAAATTACACCTAAATATGTCCAGTTTTATTCATTAACATTACTTCTAATATGGTTATTGAATTGTAAAGTTAACGTAAAAAGGGAGTAATTTTGATTGTATATGGGATTAAGATAACAAATTAGTTGTAAATGTCTCAAAAAATTAAGCACCACAAGTCAAAATACAAATGTCTCAAACACGCACAAACAAATACATTAACAAACTAAAAAGCTTGCAAATGTCCAAATAAGTCTCCTCCTCAAGTCTTGCCGGTGGTTGATGTCCCAAGTTCGCTTGCTGTTGTGCTATTGCTTGCATTTCTGCAAGTTTAAATGTCAATAAATGTTAAAAACAAATAAATATAAGTAAAGCATAGAGAAAATAAAAAGAGAATTAAAATTACAAACACATTTTATTTACCGGAATCCATGTCATAACTCTCGATACAATCTAAAGTTTCTTTGATATTAATTGGTTCCTTTTCATCCACGCCTCAACCAATCTTGGGTGCAAACGAGTGCCTCCACAGTCGCTGGAGCTAATGAACTCGAAATGGATCAAGTACACGTCCCCCCGTACTAAAAGCGGACTCTGAAGACACAGTGGAGATAGGGATAGCCAATACATCCCGTGCAATCTTAGCAATGACGGGATATCGTAAATCATTATCCTTCCACCATTTCAATATGTCAAAATTCTTGTCTGGAGCAACAAGTGGATCAGCCAAATACCAATCAATTTCTGAGTTTGCATTGACTTGATGAATATGTTCCAAACGACACAGTCGTGCTCCAATAATCCTCAAATAAAGTTAGCTTGCTGCCAGAACCCCAACCACTGGAGGAGGAGGAGGCACACTACTAGTAGATGAATGCACCTGAGCCTGAGGTAACCCTAACGCATATTCATCAAACAATGCACGAAACAAATCACTTATACTGGCCACCAACTTCTCTCCCTCTATTCCACCATACATCAACCTTACCATTTGTCCCATTACTTGTAACTTAGACCGTGGATCAATCACATTTGCAATAAATATCAACAAATTTAACCTGTCATTCCTCCCCAATATTTTTGGTACTTAACCATCATAATATCAGCCATGTCTTTCAATCTTTTGTCCGTACTTTGTGAATAACGACACAAATGAGAATGCACCCTATAGAGTCCATGGAAGTAGGAATTCGAAGTAACATACAAAGAACCAAAAATTGCACCGTAGCATCATAAAAGAGTTCAAGAAACTTCCAAAATACCCTTATTTTTGTCCAGTCCTTTTGTTGGAGGTCCCAAGTCCCTCTTCCCACACTCACCTTCAGTAAAATGTGGAAGATAATCAACATCATCACTCTTCCATTCTATCAAAAGCAAACTCATACTTCTGAGCAATATCCAACATCAAATAAGTAGAGTTCCAATGAATTGAAACATCAAAGGCACAAACTCTTGGAACATTCGATCCTCTCCTTCTCAACACATTGATTAAACTTGATAAGCCTTGCAGGAAAAGACCGCACATACCTAATTGCATTTCACAAAAAACAACTGTAAGAAATAACGAATTTCTAATAAACGAATTATGCATAGTACTAAGAAATGAAAAAAAAAAAATACATACCTAATTGCATCACGAATCCTTGTAATTGCATCATCATTTATCTTCAACCATCATAACCCATCACCAACCACAAGATTCATAATATGCGCTGCACATCTCATGTGAATGTAAAGACCATTCAACACATTACTTCGTAGATGCCTCTTCAAGTAACCAATAACTGTATCATTTGAAGACGCGTTATCAACTGTGATGGTCATAATCTTGTCAATTCCCCAATCATGTAAACACTCCTCCACTTGCGCCCCAATTGTGTCTCCTTTGTGATTATCAATCAAACGAAAGCTAATCACCCTTTTCTGCAATTTCCACTCCTTGTCAATCCAATGGGCAGTGACAACCATATAGCTCAAATTCTAAATCGAAGTCCAAGCATCAAGTGGTGAGACAAACTCTACTATCACAAGCCCTCATCATACATTCAACCATGCTTTTTGATCCTTAAAAATGTTATACAAGTCCTAGCAATGGTCATGCGAGATGGGACTTGAAATCTAGGCTCTAGCATCTGTACAAACTTTCTAAATTGGGGAGACTCCACAATCCTGAAAGGGAGCTCATCAACAATAAGAAACTCTACCAAAGCTTGACGAAGAGCTATAGCATGATTATGGTCAAATTTTTTTGCCAACACCAAATTACTAGGGTTCTCATCACCCTCAACTCCCTTCTCATATGCTAAAGTTTTTTGCCTCTTGTCTTATTGTGAGGGTAACTAATTGGGGTTTTTCTTACATTTAGTAAGATGTTCAAACAAATTTTTTGTCTCATTCCTATTTCCATCTGCAGCATAATCAACATCACAATAGTTGCAAAATGCCCTGGGGCGTGGTGGGTCACCAACATACTTCTTTGTAAAGGAAGTCCAAACCATAGATTGATTCTTTCTTTTTGGTTTAGGTGGTTCACTACTTGGTGGGGGAATTTCTAAAATATCTTCCTCCTCAATCATCATATCCTCATCTTCTAAACTCAATCCCCTAGCATCAACAGTACTCTCGAAAGATTACGAGAACGAGACATAGTGATACAAGGCTTTGTGAAAAACTCTCTCTACCAATAAAATATTGAAGTGAGTACACTTCGAAACATATACAAATAAATATATGCACGTACATATAAATGTGTGTGAGAGAAAAAGAGCACATCCAGTAATATCATGTTGGTTTCAGCAACCAAACAAGCAATGCAATTTGAAACAGAAATCAAATAATGGAAACTAAAGATAAACAAACCAATTAGAGACTTCCAATCCGCAATGTAACATGAAAGTTCATTAAATAACACATGGATGGCTCATGATCAAAGCAAGAGGATTTGAGAAGGGCACCATAATCAAAGATGTTTTCTTTTTTCTTTTTTTTGTCAAATTAGGCTGGATTTACAGCGTACGTACTATAAAGGGAAATATTTTCTTCACCACAAACAGAATTGTTTTAGTTATCTAAAAATATCCAAGTCAAAGAGCCACAAACATAAAATATATATATATCCAACGATATAAAGTTCTCCTATTCAATACCACAGGTTCTTTGCAAAACAAATAGTAAATCTTCACTTTAAGTGAATACCATGAAAGTGCATAATGTTCTTCGTTTGAAAACAAAACTGATTACTACAGCACTAAGCAGATAAAATGCAAAGTTCCTTCATCATCACTTTTCAATAATGAAACCATAAGCGTATTGAGATAGTGGGCTTTTCATTTTTGCCACTTATATCCATAAACCCCGCAAAATAAAGAATAAGATCCCTTCAAAGTAAGTAGTACAACTCATTAGTAAATAGACTACAGATATCCCACATCTCTTTGTAGCTTATTCAGAATCATTCGCAAATCTACAAATATTCGACATAGATTCTTAAATATACTAATTATACATGCATTTAACACAAATATTGGAAATCTCTAGGTAGGCAGCTTAAATATACTACGAGGGGTTAGTTTCCTAGTTCACATCGCTATTTCGCTAGGTAGGCAGCTTAACATAAAAGTGAAGGTCATGTGGAGGTTGGAGAGAGACGCCGGCATGCTTCAGAGGAAGAAAACAAGCAAATTAAACTAAGCGAGTCGCAAGTCCTAGTCACAGATTCACAATATGAAATCAAAAGTTCAAAACCCCACTTCTTCTTCTTCTTCTTTTCTTTTCATGAGCAAATTAAAGCCCTCATATAAATTTACACTCAACCGAAGAAAGGCCAAGAAATTAAACGCTTATTGCATACACTCATGACTCAACCGAAGCAAAGGCCAAGAAATCGTTGGCTAGGCGTGGCTGTGGAGTGGGCTCGAGCTTCGGGGAGGTGCTGCTGGTGTGGGCGGCTGGCGTGGCTGTGGAGTGGGGCACTGGGCGATGGCGTGGCTGCGTTGGCCGCTGGGGAGTGGGGGGGTTCGGGACTTGAGTTTGAAGGGGGAAGGATCAATGAGGGATTTCGTCATTTCGATTCTTCGAAGGAGGCTTAGGAGGGCATCAAAACTCAAGAGTCAAAACGCTGTTTTTTGAGTCTTTTGACGATTTTTATTTTTTCAGTTTAAATTTTTGTATTAAAAAATTTAAAAAAAATATTTATTATTTAAATTAATAAATCCGATCCGATTCGGTCTAGACCGATTCTTTAAAAGGTCTGGACCGAATATAACAGGTTTTTAAATCAGGTCCGAACCGGATCGGATTTAAATTTTAAAACCACAAAACCGGTCCGATCCGGTCCGGTTTTGTTCAGCCTAGCAATTATGCCTAAAAGTAAAGTAGGACTTTCATAACACAAGTCAAAGAAGAGCAAAATGGGGGTCCCAAGGAGAGAAAAGAGAGAGGAAAAAGAGAAAAAGAGAAAGGGAAAAGGAAAGAGAAAGAAAAAGCTTGTTGGCGAGTTTTTCATTCCATTCTTCGTGTGTGGTTTTACACACGAACAAATTGAGATTATCTCTAAGCAAATTGAACATGAGTCTTTGTATTATCCTCGTACTCTTGTACTAAAGAAGGAAGGAATGTGATGGATGTAAGAAATATGCCCTAAAAAACATTATTCTAAATAATTAGTTATTTAGATACCACATGTTTATATTTATTTATTGGGTATTATGTTGTGACATAAGATGTTACACGTTTATTATTAAGTGACATTGTAGAAAAGTCATGCCAATGATTAATGAATCAAAGGCGGAGAGTATGATTTTTCGGTTCCTTTTACTTGACTTTGTTCTAGACCAAGGTACATATTTATGTACAATAGGTCTACACTCGTTGTGCCTCTATTAAATAGGATGATGGACTCCGTCATTGAGGTGGTGACCTTAAGCAAATGAGTGGGTGTAATGTAAGAGTACATGCACTGAACGGGATCAAATATGGATACCTTCTAGAAGTGATCATTGATGTTGAGAATGATATTCAGCACAATTAGTTTATGTTATCCTTAGACCTGAGAGGTTTATGGATTTGTTTGTTGTGTACTTGTACTTGACCGAGTCATTTGGTGATGATCTTTTAGGTCAAATATTCCAGACAAATGGGTCTTGTGCATATAATGAGTTTGTATAAATTCTCAATATGGAATCCACCAGTCTCTTTGTGAGATTGTATATTCAATGTATCTGTATAGGGTTGGACTCGAAAAAAGAAATCTAGCTAGAGAATTTTGTGAAAATATTTTTTAATTAATATATTATATATATTTATTTGTGAAATTATTTTTGGAAACAATTTCGAGAGTCAACGAGTTACAGATTATGAATTAAGAATTATATGAGCTAGGGATTTAATCAATGATAATATTCCGGTCCTATTAGCTCATGTGGAATATAGTATGGTGGAAGGATAAATAAATAATAATTGTTAGCAAAAGGGATTTCACAAATCAATCTCAAATTCTCGGGGTGAATTGTAATATGTTGATGGACATGATTACAATTAGTAGAAGCCCTAAAATTCGGAATAAAAGAATATAAGGGAGTTAATGGAAAAAGAGTTTTTCCATGTGATCCTACGGCCGAGATCTGAGATCCCTAACGATCCCACACACTATCACAGCTAGGGTTTTTTATATAAGGATAGCTATGAGATAGTCTGCCCTAATTGATTAATTGTTAGTTTGAGAGTTGGCCATCAGGACTCAGAAAACCCTAGATAGTTGTGAGCGTGGAGAGGAAGGAGGCAGAACACTTGGCTGCTATTGTGGAATTCTCAAGATTGTGAGATTCGATAAGAACCTAAAGATTATTGAAAAATTCTCGGGATCAACAAAGAGAATTGGTAAGTTAATTTTCCATAGTTGTAACTTTCAATGGATATGTATTGATAGTTAAGTGGTGAACAAAATTACTATCAAATACCTCTTTCAAAACTCGAGAATATGCAGTGTTACTAGCAGACGCCCTCTCTCTATAGAATCTACGGTGTTGCTTTTTTTTTTTCTTAACAATAGAAGGACATTTTATTGCTACTCAGTCAACCATTGTCACAAGTACAGATGGCTCTCGGAAGAGAGGCCAAATTGATACATCCACAATGCCTATTCGTTGCACACCAACTAGCAACAAAATGTGCCATAAAATTCCCTTCAAGCGAAGTCCACAAAAACTTCCAGTTCGGGTGATTATCGAGCATATGTCTAATGGTTACAATTTCACCATCAATGAGCCAGTGTGGAGAGGCCGATCGGTCAGTCACTTGCTGCCAAAGCACCAGGGAGTCACCTTCTATAACAATCTCAACGTCCCCTTGATTATCTGCAATTTGGCAAGCTAGTAAAACCGCACAAGCTTCCCCTTGAAGCAGGTCGTTGTCTTTGCAACAGTAGCCCTGAGCTTCGCGAAGACCTCCAATATGATTCCTGCAAATAGCCACAAAACACATAATATCCTCTTTGATAGAAACATCATAATTGATCTTCAATTGGCCAACAAGGGGGGGTTACCAGGAAATGCAACGTTTCTTTTGACTCCAGGCAGCACCATGATCTGCATATCTGCAAGCAACCTCTCGGACCATGATAGATTCATTAGGTTCCAGGTTCTCATGGACCACCTTGTTTCTAGTGAACCACACAGAGTCAAGAACAATGGCAATATATAACATGAACTCATCCCATTTTCCTCAAACATCCGCTGGCAAGTTGTAGGGTTAAGGATAAATTTAAGGGAAATTTCACTTTTGGTCACTAGGTTTTGACCACTTTTATGATTTGATCACTAAGAATTTTTTTTTTCAGTTCTTAGTCACTGAATTTAGGCCCTTCTAAATAAAAGGTCCTTCTGTCAGTTGACCATCCAATGACTAACGAACTTCTCTCCATGTCAGCCTCCTGGCCCTGTCATCGAACAAAATTTCTACGTCACTTCCCAGTCAGCTGAAAACGACAGACCGTTGGTTATATAAATTCTCTAGTTCAAACCGCACTGTTTTAAGCCAACTCTCAAGTTAGTGAAATGCGAAGTTCATCAATGCGCACCGTTTTAATATGGAGAAGCTTCTCATCTACTCAATCCCGCACAACACCCCCAAATCAAAGAAGAGCCCTAACCAGTCCTCTCTCTCGCACACCCCCAAATCAGCGTGCCCAGTCCTCTCCTCTCTTTAGCACACCCCAAAATCTCCGTGCGCAAACCCTCTCCTCTCTCTCGCAGAACACCCCCAAATCCCCGACTTAAAACCTTCGACTTCAAGCCTGCGAGATTCAACTGAAACGTGCGTAACGAAATTTAAGGAGACTCATTGAGCCTAAGGAAATCGAAGACGAATCGGTGGAGTTTGGTTCATGATGTCTGAGCAAAGGTGAGTTTATGTTTGTTTGGGCAATGTCATTTAGCTGTGAATGGTTTTGTTTTTGATTTGGGCAAAATTTGTTACTGTTTGTTTGGTTGTCTTTGAATAGGCGTTTGGTTTTGATTTGAAGTTGGTTTTGCTAGCTATCTTCATTGCTGTGGACAAAATGAGGAATTGATGTGTAGTTGGGACAAAATATTTGGAATGAATGTCGTGTTAAGGTGATTTTTTTTTTCTTTTTGGGGGGTTTTCAGACATGGATAAGTTTGAATTGATTTTCGTGATTAGCGTTGCTTGTGAAGTAAATTATTAAACGTTTAATACCTTTGTGAGCTTATCTAATAGCAAGCCCATTTTCCTCAAATGTCACCATGTAGTTTTGCTGCGTTTTGATTTTCATTTCTTAATGATTGGAAGGGAATAACAGTGAGGCTGAGAGTTGAGTTTAAAAAAGCTTTTGTTGTTTCATTTATGTGTATTTGGGATTATTAGGTTCTATAGTTGGGTCAGAAATTGATGTGAAGTTGGTTCTGTTTTGGTAATGGATGTCCCTTCATGCTTACCTTCGGGCCAAAGAAGGTTTCATCCAGTAATAATATGCTGATAGTTTTTGTTGCATCACATAGTTTCCAGTATATTTTGATGACCTTGAGAGATACACCACAGCTATCCAAAGTAGAAGTATTCCATCGGATGTCCCTTCAATATCTAGCAAGAACTAAGGTAGAGCTATGCCCATTTGAAATCCTTGTTTCGACACTTATAATTGAGCACTGTTAGACAAAACAGTAATGACAATTGCACTGTTAGAGCCTGAATCTAGTATACATTAATGCTGAATTTGACAGATTGACTTACCATATATTACCAAATCTATTTTCCCTTTATGATTGCATATTTTGACATCATTTTGACTTATGCATTTACAGCACGGTCTCGTCATCCAACCTCAAAATCAGTAGAGCCGTTGATGCAAAGGTCTGTAGCTGTGGTCTGAAAGCACCGCTGAAATCGTCATGGACCGATTCCAATCCAGGAAGACGTTTCTTTGGATGTGAAAATTTTGATGGAAATTCAGTAAGTTAATTGATGATTGTGTGGCTAGTTATTATATGACCAAGTGTGCTATTAACCTATTATCTTGTATTGGCAGAGACATTGCAATTACTTTTGCTGGTTTGATCCTCCCACCTGCCCTAGGGGGATGGAGGTGGGACGTCATTTGACAAAGAAGATAAAGGTCCTGGAGAATGAGAGAGACTCGCTGAAGCATGACAAGAGAAGTCTAAAGATGCTGTTGGGGGAGTCATGGATTGCAATTGTTGCATTGGGTGTTGCACTGATGAGAAGCAACTAACGTAGTCATTGGGAACTTGAAGTGTAGTGTGTCTTGTAATGTCTAACTTTAGTGTCTAACTTAGGTATTTTGGGAAGTTGTTTTGTAATTGGTGTTGTAATGTTTTATGTTTTGTATTGTGGATCCAATCCAACTTTCAGATTTCCATTGTGTAATGGTTAATCTGTAATTGGTTTTGTAGTGTGGATCCAATGGAATTTTCAGATGTCCATTGTGTTGTAATGGTTAATTTGTAATTGGTTTGTAGTGTGGATTCCAATCCAATGACATTTTCAATGAAATTATCCATGTTCTCCACATTTGTGTCTAACTTCTTTGAATGTGTACCATATCAACAACACTATTGGACAAAAGGTACATAGGTATAGATCTGTAAAATACCATTAATGTACATATGACCCAAACTACAGGAAAAATACCAATAGATCTGTAAAATACCAACAAAGTACATATCTGCAAAATAAAATCTGTGATGACCCATAATACCAACAATCTACAGATCTGCAAAATACCATCTGTGATTACCCAAAACACCAACAAACTATAGATCTGCAAAATAGCATATGTGAAATTTCAGATAACCTCTAACTAAACTCAAACACTCAGCAAGATTTGAAAATATCAATGACAACTGAAAGCTTCAACATAAAGCATTAAACACTCACAAATGTAAAACTCAAGCAAAATGGCCGAATACTCTAGTATATTAACTACTCCAACTAAGTGGCTGAATACATCCTTTTTAATTACTCCAACAAAGTGGTAGAATACATCCATTTAACTACTCGAACAAAGTGTCAGAATACATCACTATATTACATATCTGCCAAATACCACCCAGCTCCTATCTAAAACAGTTTCCTATTCAAAACACAATGTTCATCAGCTGGATTTACAAAAATACCAGCACATACATCAGCTGGAATTTACAAAAGATGCCAGCAGATCTTCAGCTGGACTTTACAAAAAACATCATTCCTCTGCGTCTGGTGCCATTGTTCCTCTCCCCCGCCCTCTTCCTCTGCGTCTGCCACGATTCTGTCTGCTTGGTTGGGTTGTGTCACCCGGGACCTGCACATATGTAAAAAATTAGCAATCGAAGATAAGTTGACAGCACATGTAAACTTAAACTTTATTTATTACCTTCTTTGCCTTTTTCTTCCATACTTTCTTGTTCGGATTTTCGGGGTGTGGGCAAGAACGAGCGTTATGACCTTCAGTGCCACAATTTCCACACCTTACCAAGTATCCCCGCCCACTTACTTTGTACGGGAGGTTCGGCTCATCAGGTGCCCTCTTCCTCGCTTTCTTGGGCCTTCCAGGTTGGACCCTTACAACCGGTGGCAGAATTACATTAGACGACCCCATTGGCCATGACTCAGGCCCTGGCATAGCATGAACTCCATACTCATATGACTTCAGATAAGTTGACAGCTTGTAACACTCAGCTACATATTCCTCGGTTTTTGCTTGTTACGAGCTATTGCTGCACAAGCATGAATACACGGTATTCCACACAACTGCCATTTTCCACATGAGCATGTGCGATCAGAAAGATCTACCACCCTCCGAGGGGAATCAATCTGGTCTACTTCGAATTCCAAACCATTCTGCCACTGACAGACACAAACTCGAGAGTCACTCTTGATCTTCTCTAACTTCTTAAAAATCTTTGGACACAGGCGTTTGGAGTCTGTTCAAGGGCTGCCTCAACACCCCTCTTCTTCTTGTGGAACCTCAGTTGGAGCTGGCGACGTATCATCTCAAGCATGCTAATCACTGGTTTATCCCGAGCCTCTTTGATCCATGCGTTGAATGTTTCTGCGAGGTTGTTCAAAAGCATATCGCTTTTGCAATGTACTCCGAAAGCGTGCCGTGCCCAAAGGGATGTCTTAACTTCTAGGAGTTTTGATGAGCACCGTTATAGGACACTTCGATTTTCAACATAGCAGCTTTAAAGTCAACAATATTTGTAGCAGTTGCAGCCGCCCACAACTTGTCCTTAAACGCTTTGCCCTTAAAACCAGCACCCTTCAAGTTAGCATGTAGATGGCGCAGACAACATCTATGCTCGACCTCTGGCATTTCTTCGTCAAAAGTGAGACCCAAACCCTATAAGGTAAAAACAGAAAGTTAAAAACAGCAACTTCGTTTCTTAAGAGCACCAAAATGTAAGTTTGAATTTTGATTTCATATGAATGATAAAAAAAATTCATATAGTAGTCTGTCATTACTTTATCAAAAGAGACAAGATTGGGCATTAAGATGTAAGAGAAGTCTGCGTGAGACAAGAGGGCGTTTTAATTAAGATGCTTTTGTTGAACAACCAAAAAATTAACCCGACCATTGCAATTTTAAAACATTGCAATTCAACTGAAGTTAAAGCACCTAACTTAAACAAGAGCAAGTTAAAATGCTTAAAACCATTGCAATTTTAAAACACTTACAGCAAATTAACCCGACTTTAAAACATTGCAATTTTAAAGTTGTAATTGCATAATTAATTCAACTGAAGTTAAAGTAACTTGAAGTTAAAAATTGCACCTTTTAAAAAAAAGAACTGAAGTTAAAACACTTAAACAAGAGCAAGTTAAAACGCTTTGCTTATATTGACAGCAACATGTATTACCTTCTGTCTATCACTCATGAAGGTCCAGCCATGCTCCTGAACCGGGCCAATGTCAGCTAACAACTTATGCATAAACCATGACCAAGAATCTCGAGTCTCAGCCTCCACCACAGCATATGAGATAGGAAACATGTCATCATTCCCATCCTTTCCAATTGCACATAGAAGCTGACCCCCGAATTGTCCCTTCAAATGACAGCCATCAACACATATTATTGGTCTGCAATACTTCAAACCCATCTTGCAAGCCGCGAGGCACACATACAACCTCTTGAAGTGATGACCAGACTTGCATAAAACAACAGTGGTACCCGGATTCCACTTCTTCAAAGCCAGACAATATTGACTGGTGAAATTGAATTGTTCAGACTAATTTCCAAAAACCATTTCACACGCCATTCGCTTAGCTCGATAACACCGATGCAATGGCACATCTAAGTTAAACTCCCGACGATCTGTTGCTTAAGTGCAGCTGCAGGCCAAGTGGGGCAGTCTCTAAAGTTGGCAAGGTAGTGTCGTGCCAAGAAATTCACATCACATTTCTTGGACTCATAATGAGCACGCAGGTGTGCTCAGAAATCAGGACTTTTATTTGGATTGAATCAGAATCCCTTACTTTGGAGGCAAAAATGTAAAATGTGCAGTCTTCAATGCGCACTGAGCTTGTACCCTCAACTTATCGTTGTGCAGGTAATTGAAGTCAAATTACTTTTGAACTGAGTACCGCCTCAATGCCTTTCTTAGAACCTTTGTATTGGGGAAAATGAGGCCGCTTTCTAATGATACCTCACCCAACATGTCAGTTTCTTCATTAAACTCTGGCTGCAGATTCTGTAGTGGGGGCTGCTCACTGTCAGATCCGTCGTGGCTTCGCTTCCCATCACTATCCTCGTACTCTGACGAAGGACCATCATCATCTTCCCCCACATTAGCTGGAAATACCCCAAACCAGTCTACGTTGCTGCTGGTTTCTGCCCTTCCATTGACCGGACTTTCAACATCTGAAAACAGGTTGGATTCTTCAACATCAGTCCCACTGAAGCCACTCAAGTCATCACCACCTAGCTCCTGATTTACATTAACGTCCTCTTCTACACCAAAATCCTCATCTACACCCAGATCCTCATCAACACTCAAATCTTCTGCAATATTTTCTCCACCTTCGAGATCTCCAACTGTACCCCCATCAGCAGCATCATCTATAGGAGCCTCTGGTACATCAGATTGAGTTTGTGAAGGAACCGGGCCAGTAAGTTGAAGCAAGGGTTCTGCAGTCTCAACTAAGACAGCCTCGTCTACCGCATGCTCAACATATATATTTAGAATGCTCCTCTTCTCCACGAAGGATCTATTTATCAAATTGACAACATCTTTATCATTCTTCAAACTTCTCAAAGCAACCCATTCTTCGTCGTCGAAACAATACCACAAATTCCCCGTCTGTATATATCCAAGACCCAACACTGCATGCTCAATCTCAATTGAAGATATAAAATCTATATCCAGATGCCCCACATCATCCACCTTCCCCCCCGAATAGATCTAGCCCCGACTTCCAAGAAAATGACCACCATGATAGATACGTATCTTTAGTGTTTTTCCTACAAAATCATATACAATATTTCAGTCTTTAATTCCAACAACAGTTCAATTGTAAGTTGAAGGAAAGTTGGAATTGAAAACCCGTGCAACACGAGCAATACAAAATTGATTTTGCCCAACTACACATACATCCATTTTAACCTTGGGACCACATGTTTCAATATTCAAATACCTTAAAGTGAAGAAGACAAAACACAATGGGTCCCTTTTTTTTCTCGAAAACCTAATGACCCCCTTTTTTTCTCGAAAACCTAATGACCCCTTTATTATGTGTACAATGACATAAAGTTAAACAAATAGACAGAGCACGTGAGTATTTTTGTCCCTACCTCCAGACATTGTTGTCCACACAATGGGTCAGCTGATACAAAAGGGTGGGCCTTTCAGTCTTTGATTCTTTGTTCCCGACAGCAAGCTTCTATTATATTCACCAAGCTGCAACGGGAAAGCTATATTTAGTTAGGAGTCATTCTTTAACGGATAACCAACGTGCTATTAACACATTACCTTCTAGAGCTAGTTAATGAAATTTCTCGCACCGAAGGACGAAGACTGATCTCGCACCGAAGATTCACGAAAATTTCAACAAAATTGAAGCACGAAGCACGAA
This sequence comes from Morella rubra, assembly GCA_003952965.2. Taxonomy (NCBI): domain Eukaryota; kingdom Viridiplantae; phylum Streptophyta; class Magnoliopsida; order Fagales; family Myricaceae; genus Morella; species Morella rubra. Next base: position 29,344 of record RXIC02000119.1, on the reverse strand, counting down.
GACTGATCTGGCACTCCAATGTCACAGTTTTGCTGGAAGTTGCACAGATTCGATCGCCGCAGTACACGGTTAGGGCAAAGCTTTGGGTTCGACACTTTAAGGTGACAAGGAAGGGGGGTTTCAACACTTGGAAGAAAAACGTGATTTGCAAATGTTAGAATGATGCAGTTTTGATTTTTTGTTTATGCTTCAAAACGGTGCGGTTCAAAATCTATTAAGTTAGCTTTGTTTGTTTGACATTCAAAACGGTGCGGTTCAATAGCAGATGGTTACCTTTGTTTGTGTTTCAAAACAATGTGGTTGAATACTGTTCAGATTTTGCAAATCACGTTTTTTTTTCAATTACAATAACGCCGAGTCATTTAAGCTGACGTGGACAGAACAAGGCCAGGAGGCTGACATGGAGAGAAGTTCCGTTAGTCATTGGATGGTCAACTGACAGAAGGACCTTTTATTTAGAAGGGCCTAAATTCAGTGACTAAGAACTGAAAAAAAAAAAAAAAAATTCTTAGTGACCAAATCGTAAAAGTGGTCAAAACCTAGTGACCAAAAGTGAAATTTCCCTAAATTTAAACCAGATGATAAGAGATTCTTGAGAAAAGGCCGCAGGATTAAGCCCAAGGGCCTTCACGCCATAGTAATTTGCTAAAATGACAAACTAAAAATAGATGATGTGCAGTCTCATCTGCTAAAATGACAAACTAAATTAAAGACATTTTATTTTTTAATGAATCATAATAAATTTGGAGAGTGGTCCAAGGTTTCTTTTTTTTTCTCCTAAATATGGTTTGCATAATATATATAACACCCTAGATTTGGTCCGGTTCGGTCCTTCAATTTAGGCACAACTGAAAATCCGATCCGACCGGATTTCCAGTTGTGCAACCCTACTACAAATTGATGGTTTGTCCTGACCAATCAACAAAGGTTTGAAAACACTCACTGACCCCTTGAGCTTCTACCTATTAGCTCTACAAAATACCATCAAATCATCGGCAAACTAGAGGTGTGTAATGGGAGGGGCTTGGCGAGCAATTTTGATTCCATGCATCCTGTTGTCATGCTTTGCTTTCGCAATTAATCTGGTCAGCCCCTCCGTGACAAGGATAAAAAGGAATGGGGATAGAGAATCACCTTGCCGAAGCCTCCGATGGGGCTTGAAAAAACCGAAGGGACTCCCATTCAATAAAATAGAAAAAGAGGAAGTTGAAATATATTAGGATATCATTCGGCACCAGAAAGGAAAAAAACCACAACACCTCATGATTTCCAAAAGAAAGCCCCAATCAACCTTATCATATGCTTTCTCAATGTCAATCTTGAGCGCCATGAGGCCGCCCCGACCCCTTTTCTTCTTAAGTGTGTGCATAATCTCATTCACTAATATGATGTTATCCTGAATACGTCTCCCAAGGACAAAGGCAGATTGTGAATGAGATATAATTTTATGGATGACCAGCTGGAGCTTGTTCGCAAGAAGCTTAGCAATAATTTTGTAAGCTACGTTACAGAGACTGACGGGTCTATAATGGGTCACCAACGTTGGAGATTCAATCTTTGGAATAAGGGTGATATTAGTATGATTGAATTCCTTGAGTAAAAACCCAGTCTGGAAGAACTTCTTCACCGTACTAACCACTTCTAGTTTGATGATGCGCCAAAACTGCTGGAAAAAAATTGCTGAAAACCCGTCTGGGCCAGGGGCTTTAGTAGGTCCAAGACTCTTCACAACAGTCCATATTTCGGCTTCCTCAGGGGCAGCACACAGAAGCTCATTATCCTCGGAACTGATCACTTCTTGAAAGAGACCGGCAAATCCTCTAGGAAATGATGTCTGTTGCCGCTCAAAGAGGTGTTGGAAATGTGAAATAAAATGATGACCAATCTGGTCTCTCTCCTGCAACAACATGCCATTGGGATTTTTAATAGCGTCAATACAATTCCGTCGTCGCCAAATAATAGTGGAAATATAGAAGAACTTGGTATTGAGATCCGGAGTGGTGAGCCATGTCACTCGAGATTTATTTCGCCAAAGAATCTCCTCTCTTTTCAGTTGTTCTAGGAGCTGTCCCCGCAGCTCTCTTTCCGTTGCAACTGCAATATCATCATCCGGCTTCTGTTGAATAACATCAAGAGCCGTCCTAAGGTGACTGATTTTATACTGGATAACTCCAAAAACTTCACGGTTCCATTTGTGAAGTGCCACCTTCGTGTCTTTGAGGCCTTTGCACATAATGAAGGCTGGAGACCCTTGTCTACGCTGTTTCCAGGTTTGTTCCATCACACCAGCGCACTACTTGTCTCGAATCCAGAATTGTTCAAACTGGAATGGGCGGGGACACGAACTCTGTTCTCCCAGTGTCCAACAGCAGCGGTGCATGGTCTGATGCCACCCAGGGAAGGTGTTTTATAACTGCCCGAGGGAAGGCTACTCTCCATTCCTCATTGGCGATACCTCGATCTAGCCGTTCTTGGATCGATCGCCTACCAAATTGACCATTGGTCCAAGTGAAAGGATTACCGACAAAGCCCACATCCATGAGACCAGAATTTAACATAAAAGCTTGGAAACCACAAGAGGAAGAGGCCGAGACGGGTCTCCCTCCATATTTATCCGCTTGCGACACCAAAGCGTTAAAATCTCTCAGACAAAACCAAGGTCCAGCAAAAGAATTACCAATGGATTCCAAATCATACCAGAAATAATCTTTTTCATTCCAATTCGTAGGACCATGAACAAAAGTGATCATCCAAGGAAGGTTACAGGGGTCCGAATATAAAATAACAGACAGAATATGGTGATTGACAAAAGAGACATCAAGTTCCACGCCCTGCTTCCACGCAAGGGCTAAACACCTCTCTTTCCTCTTGGTGGACATTCAAAAAAATTATCAAAACCAACGCGCCAAGAACAAAATATCAGGGGAGTGCTGGCGGAGCATATCCCTGAGATAAAGAACTGCCGCTCTTCTAGCAAAGCCGCCGCAGTTCCAAAAAATGGTTTTCATGGCGGGGGTGGGGCATGTTAATCTCTCCCGCCTCTTTGCCAAGAACCCCATCAACCTTGACAGCCACGCTTCTTGATGCTAGTTGAGATTTTTGCATCCACCCGTGTAGTCTTTGCTCCTTTCCGACCTCTGGGAATTTTCTTCTTCACATTTGGAGTCTTTTACGAACCTTCTCTCCGCAAAATTGCTTTTTGAGAGCCAAAAGAGGCACGTCATCTGCATCTACCAGGCCTCTCTTAGCAGGAATCAATGGGCTAGAGGGGGCCATTGGCTTCTCTAATCGATCGCCTTGAGCTACCGACAAAGCCCACATCCATGAGACCGAATTTAACATAAAAGCTTGGAAACCACAAGAGGAAGAGGCCGAGACGGGTCTCCCTCCATATTTATCCGCTTGCGACACCAAAGCGTTAAAATCTCTCAGACAAAACCAAGGTCCAGCAAAAGAATTACCAATGGATTCCAAATCATACCAGAAATAATCTTTTTCATTCCAATTCGTTGAACAAAAGGCCAGGGATAGCTTGACAGGAAGAGGCGAATGAGGACGCTGGCCATATCCCTGAGATGAATCGCAGTTATGGTTTTCATGGCGGAGGTGGGGCATGTTAAGGCCTGTCTCTGCCTCTTTGCCAAGAACCCCATCAACCTTCAAACAGCCACGCTTCTTGATGCTAGTTGAGATTTTTGCATCCACCCGTGAAGGAATTTTCTTCTTCACATGGAGTCTTTTCACGAACCTTCTCTCCGGCTTTTTGAGAGCCAAAAGAGGCACGTCATCTGAGGCCTCCCAAACTGGGAGGGAATGAAGGGGTCTAGGGAACCGAAAGGTCAGCTCCTTTGGGCAAAAGGGAAGAGCTGAATCTACTGTGTTGCTACTTCTTGGAATCTTATTTTACAAGGAAACTATCATTTTGAAAGAGTGTATCTGGTCCTTTGCTTAATAAATCAACCTTATACATTTCACTTTATGGTAATTTGGTAGGAGCTAAGCAAATTCACAGATCTTTTTATGCTGTAGTCACTGTAGATTGATACTAAAGGACATGAAATCTATCTTGTACCTTATGGAATATTGTGCTTTCTGCAACTCTGTTCTCTTGTGACATCGCTACTGAAAATGCATTGAATGGGACTTATTTGTTACATCTTTTTCCCCTCAGCAGGACTTATTAATCTTCAAGATAATAAGGAATGCAATTAGGTCCAGCTCAGAAGAATGAAAAATGTATTTTATGTCCCGGAACTCAATCGAAGTCCCAAGAATGGTGTCCTAATTTTCCTTACTAGGTTTTGTGGTGAGACCAAAGCCAAAGGGGAAGAGGGGATCATAATGTGCATCCCCCACATTCATTGGAAGTTGATCAACAGTCTTGAACCATGTGCGTGGAAGCTTGCCAGTGAAACCATAGTCGCCAAATAGAACATCAGCAACTCCTTGGCCTTCAGTTCCAGGAAGCCACGCAGCAACCAAGGCGTCTACCAAGGAAACGTATGGCTGGATCACAACAGGACGGCCAGAGATAATGACAACTACACATTTCACAGCTCCACAGACGTTCGTAACCGTACTTAGACCAGATTCAGGAAGGGTCAAATTCAGGCTGTCACCAAAAGTCTCTGCATATGGGGGTTCTCCTACTACAACAATAGCATAGGAGAATTTGCTTGACTTAACATAGTCAGAATCGGGGTTCTCCTCATAGACAACGTCGGTCTTGGGATCAACCGTATTTTTAATGGCCTTGAGGATTGTGGTACCTGCCAAAAGAAGGTACATGCGAAAGAGTCAATGCTTACTGCATGCATCACTGATTAAGGTTTGATAATAGATCATTGAAAAGGTATGAGTCTCAATGTACCTTTTGTGAGGTTGTTGCCGCTAAGTCCTTGCCACTCAATCGTCCACCCACCACACTGATTACCTAAATTGTTGGCATGGCTGCCAGCAACAAGTATTTTCGATGCCTTCTTGGCGAGGGGTAGCAATGGCTCATCCGCAGATTCGCCATTCTTCAGTAGGACCAGTGATCTCCTAACAGCTTCCCTAGCCAATTCTCTATGCTCCTTTAAGAAGAAGTCCATATAATGCTATAAGGATATTGTTTCTGTTGTGTTGTGAGGGCAAAATTATAGTTCCGAATAACTAACCTGACTTCCCAGCTGGTTGACCAGGCTGTAATCGGCCAGTGGGTCCTCAAACAGACCCATCATAAACTTGACACGCAAAATTCTCTTGACAGCATCATCAATTCGACTCATGGGAATGATTTTATTTTTTACCTGGAACGTTAGACCATCTATGAATTCTGTGTAGTTGTATGGAACCATGATCTGCAATTTGTCCATGACAAATGTTAGAAGAGACTATATTTCTTAGGTATTAATGGGAGTTGGCTAGCTAAAACGCAATGGGTCCCTGACTAACCATATCAATGCCAGCATGAATTCCTGTTTGGATAGAATAGGAGTAGTTAGCATGCACTGGAGTGGTGATTCTGTCAATACCCTGCCAGTCCGAGATGACAAATCCCTGAAACAAGTGACAAGATTCAAATTTTGCCTCCAGTGGCTCTTTTCATTCTGACGGTGATCGACAAACTCAAGGTAAAGTCATGAACTTCGTTTTTACCCTGAAACGAAGCGTGTGCTTGAGGAAACCAGTGATAAGCTCGTAGTTAGAATGCATCTTTATCCCATTCCAGCTGGAGTAGGAGATCATTACAGTTGAAACACCCTTGATGATGGAATGGAAGTAACCTGGCATGTGTATGCTTAGCAGTCCATGTCTGTCTATCACTGTGTTGTTTTCATTTATGCCCTTGGTTGTTCCACCATCACCCACATAATGCTTAGCACAAGCTGCAACCTTGTTTCTGTGGAAAGGAACACGAGAACAGGAGGACACACAACCGTCATCTATACATCAGCACCCAGAAGACAGCTATCAAAATCTCATTCATATTCAAAACAAAGAGAACAAGAAAAAGCAAACAGAAGAAGAAAAGTATGCCGAGGAAATACAGCAATGAGGCCTCCTGCCTCAAATTAAAGGCAGATTCATTTGACCTTCCTGAACGACCACAAGCACAGGTGGACCAACATCAAAAGAGATGAGGGCGCATGTTACAACAAACAGAAACATGACAAAGATTCCACATAGATCATCAAAGAAAGGATTATTAAGGACAAGCCCAAGATTTAAAGTTAAAACCCTATGGACTAATAGAATGACATGATAACCTGCTGCAAAATTAGAATTTATTAACAATAGCAGATAAATTCGACTTTTGTAACTACTATAATTACAATACCATTCTCATTACTGCATGTTGCAGTAACAGACCGAAAGATGTTCACAAGTAATTAAAGTTCCTAGCTCTAGGGAAAACAAGAAATGCTAACAACTGAGGTAAAAAGCGTTTTGGGCCCAGATGCTTACTTCCCAGCAACAAATGGCACTCCCTTGCGAGAATTAGTGGGTATATCCCCTTGTAACCCTGCTACAATCTCAGTCATTGCTGAAACAACCTTAGGATCTTCACTGTAGCTCTCATAGCAGCGTCCCCATCTAGGATCTCTACAAACCTGCACAGGCAGAAGTATTAAGGACTCGACTTCATTTAAAATGTCTCGTACACTGATAACAAGAATTAGTTGTATACAACTTAGTTACCGCTATACAAGGTGCAAAAACATATGGGATCCCAGTAGCTCTAACTTCAAGCGCAGTTGCAGCCCCAATCCTCTTAACAAGTTCAGGGTCTCTGGTTGATGATAAAGAAGTTTGATTATGAATGGCAGACTTGGAAGCAGACAATTCAACAATTAGATTGAGTATTGTAGATATTAATACATTCTTTCCCTTTTGCGGATTTCTGATATTTAGATCCCAAGACAGGCTACAAACTAACACAAACAAATAATGATGTAGCCTAACCTTTTCCTGGGTTCGCTTATAACTAGGCAACTATGAAGGCTAAAACGTCAGCAGTGGAACACAATGGAAGAAAGTTTAAAACAACTTTATAGCAATTTAGAGGACTATTTGAACACGTAGTGAAATAAGGCGATTAGTGATTGCAACTTTATAGCAATGGATGATTACTCAATAGAGTTGGCTATGCGTATGGACCAATTCTAGCTGCGCGAGAACAGGTTTTCATAAGGATTCAGTACTGGGACTGGGACTAGCAAAAAGAGACGAAACATTATGGGCGAAACTGTTATTCTTCATACCTGGTAGCTCCAAGTCCAACATTATGGGGGAAAACTGTTGCCTTGTAGACATTGTTATGTCCATGAACAGCATCAATCCCATAAATCATTGGAATTCCAAGGCGGGTCGATAAAGAACCCTTTTGGAAGTCATTCACCATGTCAATCCAAGTCTCTGCAGAAGCCTCCTTAACCGGAACACTCCCTCCCCCACTTAATACACTCCCTGCCCAAAACAGAGAAGTTTTCTCTAAGATACACACTACGCACCAACGCAAGACTCTTTTAACTTTTTTTCTTTTTTTCTTCGAAGTCCTACACACAAAGCAAAAATGATAGATGATGTTTAGCTGTTTACCAATGAAGTACTTCTTCATCACCTCGGCGGATGCGACACTGCGGTCAATCTGAACCATTTGGCCAATCTTTTCCTCCAATGTCATCCGGCTGATTAAATCCCCGATTCGAACATTTAACGGTTGTTTTGGGTCTTTGTATTTCATGAGTTCTGCTTCCGTTGAGGCTGCCCAGAAACACAAGAGCAGAAGCCCCATCACGGTGATGGGAGTTCTTGCCATTTCCTGTAGCAAAGTGCCGTAATATTGTAACAATATAGATATTGCTTAGGGATAATACTCCTCAAAATAAGTCTTTGAGTAACAATATGGTCGACATATTGTAAGTACTAAAAGTAAATGCATAGGATCAAAATCTAAACAAAGATGCGGAGAAGTCGAAAGCAGTCCAAAGTAACACTAACAAATCACAAACTACGACGCCAGAAAACTAGGCTATGGAAAATGTCCCACAGAAAAGTGAAAAAAAAGGAAATGGATATAGATAAGGGAACGTCACATTTAACACCTAATTAGGACGGAAGGCAGTAGTTCACGATCAAGAAAAAGCTAATGTCAAAACTTAAATAAATAAATAGGTGAAATTCAACATTAATTAGTGTTGATTGAATGTGTCATTAATGCGATAATTTAAGACAGGACTTAAAACAAAGTTTCAGAACTCCAAAGAGAGCCTGACTAGCTTCATAATAAACCAGTGTAAAAAATTTATAAATAAAAAATAAAAATTGATACACCTTTTTAAAAGCCACCGACAAAGTTCTACCCAAATTATGAGACAGTAAAAGCCCAAAAGCAAAGTTGAAGGAACGAATAAAACATCATCCCACAAAGATGATTTCCATATATTCCAATGAGAATGAGAGAGTCGAGAGTTTCATCACGAAAGCAATTATGTTTCGTTTTTTGCCTCAAAGAAACGAATCAAAGTACATTTTTTGCTGTTCTTTTCCTAAGCAAAAAGTACCACTGAAACTGGAAATTAAACAATACGCACCTGAGGTAGATATCGAAATCTCTGATATTTCCTTTTCCCGGATTTTGTCGGAAGTTGCAATTAGGACGGGTAGAATGAAAGATACAGTCTACTGAGCTATAAGGAATACTAAACTAAATTCAAAACTCTAAATCTTTTCGGACTTTTAATCTCAGGAGCCGAACAGAGCATCAAAGATTTTGATACAAAACAAGAAGAACAAAAATGGAAGGTGTGAGTGACTGAGAAAGAGAGCTTAAACTCACAAGAGGAACAAGGAAAACCCAAATGCGAATAACCTCTCCTACTCCACAGAGAAGAGAAAGAAAGCTTTATTGGACAAGAAAGCTGCAGTTTGGAGAAGACGCAGGATAGAGGTGGTATATATAGAAAGCTTGTCACTTGTTTGGTTATTTAATTTGCTATTTTTGTATTTCTGTTAGTTGGAGAGTGGATTTGCGATCCAATCTTCTTCTTTTTTTTTACCCTTTTATATTTCAAATATAAAGGCCGAAACACATGCATCCCATTCAATGGACCACATAAGCACGACGATATGTCAAAAGTTATATCCTTTGTGATGATGCATGCTGACGATGATGAGATCAGAGACTATGAGATGGTCCTCTCTTCCTTCAAAACTTTTTTTCTTTATTTTCTTATCCATTTCGACAGCACTCGATCGGTTTCTTTTCTTTTCTTCTCTGTTTTTTTTTTCTTTCTGATCAAACAAAAATGTATTACTTATTTAATATATGTTGTAAGCCATGATCTCTAGCCACCGAGGAAGAAATAAAACGAGAGATACGCGGAGAGGAGATAATATCAGGGGATCTGCTGAACAAGGGTCATCTCTGAGATAAAGAGCCTTAGGCGAAACTATAAAAAAAGATCTTTTATAATAAATAATAAATTATTATATAAAAATATAAAAATATCAACAAATTTTAGTTAAAAATTATTCTTCTTACTTTTTGAGATGCAAAATTATTTATCAATGCTTTGTATTCAAGATTTATCAAGAGATAATTTTAATTGATAATATAGCTAGCCATTTAATGTTCTTATGTCATAGTAAATCTTAGATAAAGTAAGAATTAAGAAAGGGTAAAAGTTGAAGTTTTTTTTTTAATTTTAAAATTAGAAGTCCAATAGTCTTTTTTGAATTTTAAAGTTAGAAGTCATCTCCTTTGAAATTTTGAATTATGTTTTCCTTTACATTAAATGAGGATTTCAAAAAGTTTAACAAATATTTTGATACTTATTTTTTCTTTTGTTAAGTTAAAATATTTAAATTTAGGAGCCTATAACCTACTAATAAGTAAACTAAAAAATTAGGAACTTTAAACAACCGCCTAGACTGCCTATGCTCAGATACGCCCTTGGCTAAACAGAAGCCCATCCTACAGCATTAGAAGCCGATTTCTTTAAGACTAAAATCTTTCTAAAGGAAAATACATTTTTCACCTACGAACTACCATAGATTTTACACTTGCACCCTAAACTACCAATTTTGACACATTGCACCCTCTAACTACCAATTTTTAACACTTTGCACCTTTTATCAAATTTTAGACTAAAATGACGATAATGCCCTTAACTCATTTTGCATATATTGAAGATATTGTTGTCAATTCATTAATTTCTCAAGGGTATTATTGTCAAATGGAGGGTGCAAAGTGTTTAATAGTAGTAGTTAAGGGTGTAATGTGTCAAAGTGGTAGTTTAGAGTGCAAAGTGTATAACATTGGTAGTTTGAGGGTACAATGTCTTAAAGATGGTAGTTTGGGTGCAATGTGTCACTACTCTGGTAGTTTGTGGGTGAAAAATATATTTTCTCCGTCTTCTATTTTTCAACAGGGAAATCAGAGTGGAAGTGACGTTACAGATATTGTTGTTTTGTTTGTCCCTCGCTGAAAGTGGAAGGAGACAGATGCTAAAAATAAACGTGAATCCCACTAAAACATAGACATCCTTTAATTTTCGCAATATGATTTGGAATTGTCATTTTTTGTTTCAAAATGTGTAAATCCCAATTATATATATTAAATCCATCTGCAAAGAAGGAGATATAAGCCCAAGCTTTAACTTACGCTGCATAACACAAGTCCTATAACATGAAGGGGTCTTGGGTTTTATGCAAACAGGGATATTGGGAAAGAAATAAAACTGTGGAATCAGACATGCATCTTTTGATGTCCTGCCTAATTAAATGGCTAAGCCAATGATAAATTGGTTCATGAAGAAACTCCTATTCGGATTAAAAAGCAGTTTTCTGTCCATTTAAGATGCTTCCACTTGAACACATTAATATACTTTTGTCACTAAAATTATCCCTGATAGGAAAAAAGAAATCACTTTTTGCTCCAAAACTAAGAATCTCATGTCATTTAGAGGTCTAAATGGCCAAATTCATCACATTGTACTCCTCAAACTAATAAATTTATCAATCTCCATCCTTTAATTAAATTCTACAGCTAAAACAAAACAAAATTAGACTACGTGATACAGTATTAACAGTCAGATATTATTAGAAGGTACATATGATAAATTTTGATAATTTGATGATATAATATGCCATAATAGGTAATTTGGACCTTGACCACGTACTTTGAGACGAAAAATTGAGATTTTCTATTAAAAAAAAATTAAGCTTATGGATTTTTCAACTATAGCAAGTATTTATGATCCTCGAGGTCTAGCTGCCTCAACCCAATCATTCTTTTTTTTGGGTCTAGGCCATTGAATTTCTGCCCATCACAGCTTTCTGCTAGAAATGTAATATTAAATTGTCAATGTCAGATCCACATGCAAAAGAAGAATCCACTCGCGATCTGCCTCATAAGTCGCCCACGGCCATCCTTAACACGTCTCCTTTCTTAGTGGCTGGATAGGTGGACCGATCGTTCTCTCAAGAGAAGTATGCGAAGGACCGCTGGGAAGAAGCTTCCCGTGTGGGATTTGGGCAGCATTTGCGATCTAATTTGTAGTATTCGCAAAATTTAGTATTTTCTTGTAGAATTTATTATAATTAAGTATTTCATAAGCAAAATTGTACAATTATATTTGTTGGGATCAATCTCAATCTTTTCTAATTTGATATATGAATTGGACTTTTCAATTCAAAAAGAGGTGGAGATTTCAACATTCAATAATGAGGGTATTTTCGTATAAATTTCAATATTTTTGTACTAATTTTAATATTTTTTTATAAAAATAAAATTACATCAAAATTTTTTCTAACTTTTTTTCAAATCCCATAAAAAAAACTCTCAAAATTTTTAAAATTTTTTTACTTCTCAAACATCACAAAATTGAGTGTTGGAGAAAAGACATTGGAAGCCGGAAGGGAAAACGAATGGAGACCGTTGCACATTCAACTGGTCATTTTGTTACCTTGATTCGTTAGATAGAAGGACAGAAATCATACGTAACAGACATTTGTTTTTTGTTTTGATCTGCCGGTCGCCATTTGTGCAATATTCGATGCTCAAATATATCGGCAAACTCACCCACTACGCTTGTCATGTGGATCACTTGCTGTCCACATTTCTTACATTGTCCTTAATTCAATCTAATTTTCAAAAAAGAAAGAGAAGTTTCCTTTGACGTAGGCGCGCAAGAACGTGAGACCAACGTCTGCTAATGCTGTCGTTATTTATCAGCATGCATGTCGCATATATGGCTGTCTGTTGGCATGCAAGCTCTGGTGACCAAGTAGAATATTGTCATCCGCCAGTGAGCTGTAGCTCAGTTGGCACCTCCTCCCTTTGGGGAGGGCTAGATCCGGGGTCGAATCCCCTACCCGCAGGCTTGGTCTGCTTCTACAATTTGCCTAAAAAAAAATAGAATATTGTCATCCAAAACTGGATGCACCATACTGTAATGGGACAATATCAGATCAGTGAGGATAAAGATCCCACTCTGATTTTTGTCAATTAAATATCTCATATGCATCCTGCACTGTCTATGAGAAATCTATTAATTAGATGCCACGTGAAAAATGTCTATCACTTAAGTGACGGAAATTGAGGAGGAGTCTCTATTCTTAAGATCCTTTGTAAATTGTCACTTAAGTGCCTAATTCTTATTCCCACTAGCAGTATTTACATGGGTGCTAAATTCAAAAAATGTAAGAGCACATGTTCTAAAATCGATTTTGTCAAAAGCACAGCGAAGATACTTTACATTTTTCCCTACTGTTTAGATCAACGACTTTCGAGTATCCAACCATTAATTAATACTAAGGTCAAAATAGGTGCTAAATTATATAACTCTTTTACTGTACCTCTGGCCTCTACTTTTTTTTTTCTTCTATTTATTACTCTCAAAGTTCAAAATTTTAAAAATTTGAAGATTACGAGGAATCTGTTCATAAATGTTGATCCGAACTTTACGCGCGATCGAGCTTATAATCATTTGTGAGATTGTGTGCGTGATCTTGAAAACAGGTTGGCTAGCTCTTCGATTGATGATAAATTTTAGTTGTTAAATAGATTGAACATGGAGATTATGACTCCAAAATAATCATATAGTGTGGCTCCAAAAAAATAATTAAAGACTTCTTGAAGATGGTATGTACGTACCCAGGACGAAGCTAAGGGGGCTAGGGGGCAATAAAGTTTTTCAAAAAAAAATTATATATGGGTAAAATTTCAAATTTTTGCAAAATTTTTTTAATATAAGGGCAAAATTGATAGTCATCTTTATAATGGCCCCTCAAAATTTTTTGAAAAAATAAACCTGAGAGGGTAAATAACTCTTTATAAGTGAGCCGTCCAAATTTTTAAAAGAAAAAAAATACTAAGTATGTCTTTTTTACTTTTCTCCCTCCCTAATTTTTTCTAAAATCCCTCTCTCTCTCTCTCTCTCTAGATTGTGTATTTTTTACTTTTCTTTCTCTCTACTTCTTTTCTAAAATTCATCTCTTCTTTCTCTTTCACTTCTGCCTCTCACTATTTACACTCTTATTGTTCAAATTTTCTCTCAATAGCCTCTCTATTTTCTCTCTCCCATTATTTTACCTCATATACATAAAATAGCAAAATCCATATTCAACTCTTGAATATAACAAACATTTTGTTTTGCACACAAAAAAATTCATCTTCAAAGTTAGAATTCTAAATGTTATTACATTTAATTATTATTGCCCTTTTTTTTTCTAAAAATAAACTCATTTCATTATTATTGTCTAATTAAAATATTATTGCTCCATTTTTTTTTCTAAACAAAATATTATTATTGCTCTATTATTTGTGTGTACCTATGTTATTTTGGCTAGATTTTAATATTGCTTTGTGCCTTTGTCAATAACTTATGAGCCCTTTATTCCGAAGATTTTAAAGTTTTGATTATATTCGGCCGCACAAGGTTTTAGTACTGATATAATAATTGATGATTTTTACTTGTTGAAGGAATGTGTTCTGGTTCTTTGTAATTTATGAAAATTTGACTTTTACACTTAAGTTAAAGTTTATGATTTTTTTTAAGTTTTAAAATACATTATAACATTTTGATTATGCTTATTTTGATTATAATAAAAATTTGAAGTCCCTAGGATTAATCAAGTACACGTAAGATGACCTCGACACCTAGTTAGAAAAAAAAACTTAAGCAAAAATTGTTGAGAATTCTCATATGCTATTATATAAAAGACTAAGTTGGAGTATCCAACCATTAATTCTAATGTCAATAGGTGATGAATATTATTTAACTATTACTCTCAAAGTTCAAAAATTGAAAGATTTGAAGACTATACGTGCGAGAAATTTGTTCATATGATTGCTCCAACATGTGTTATTTAGTAAACATTTTATTTTCCCTTGTTACCGTTGAACCATACTTTTAGATCATTCGAGTGGAATAATGTGTGTGCATAACGGTTGAATTGAGGACCTTGGAGTATCAACTCATTAATCCCAAGGTCAATGAGTCCTACATAATCTGATTCTCTAAAGTCAATACTTTACTTCCTAAATTTGTTACTTCTCAAATTTTAGAATCTATATATATATATATATATATATTATGCGTCACATAGATGCCACGCCATTATTTTTTTTTTGTTAAAAATTAAATAATAAAACAAGAACTTAAAATTTAAGAAAAAAAATTTAAAAAAAAAAAAATTGGAGGGGATATGTAGTCTCTCCCCCACCGCCAAATCCTCCTCCTCCAGCTAGAGGGGGTGGGGCGTCCCCTTTGAACCATCGGTGAGAGGTAGCGGGTGGGAGAGAGATCTCCACCAGCAATCCAATAGCGACGTACAAGTTTGGGTCACGAGATAGAGTCAATCCCCCACCACTTGCAACCCATATTTGGGGTGGACGCCCCACCTCCACTCGAGACCCACTTGTTGGTAATTTTCTGAGTTTTTTTTTTTTTAATTTTTTGTTTAACGTATTGTTTATTTGTGGTGTTTTTTTTTTCTTCCTATTTTAATTTTTTAAATCTATTGTTTGGATTGTTATATTTTAAATTCTTTTTCTGCTCATTGTTTTACCATTTTGGATTAATAGTAAGGCTTGATCCTAACATTAACTAGTGACGAATCTAAAGGATAGGCGTGGGCCATCGCGCCCAAAAAACCATTAGGTCATGAGCATTAAAACAGTTGGCCATGTGGGTAATAACGGTATTATTATTATTAAAAGTTTATTTATCAGTATTTATCAATATAATTAGAACGAACGCAAGCATTAAGCCAATAAGCTGCCAGTCGATCCATGCATCCAAGCTGGGTCAACAGTGTCCGTGATGGAAAAAACAACATCGTCGATCGACTCAAGAAGAAGTAACTTGAAAGCACCGCAATATTAGGTGTTGAGTGTTGGATAATCTGTGTACATAAATAATGTTTAAATCATAAACTATAATTTTAATTAATGGAGGATTCACTAGATCCCGGCCCTCATCCCAAGGTCAATGGCTAAACTAATCTGTTACTAGCTAGCTAGAGTTTCTTTTTGAATTATTTCACTCTCGAAGTCTTAAACCTTAATATAAGGAGGCATTCATAAATAAAAAGAAGATCTGAACCGTAGTACTTCAACGTTATCAACTCCATATTGTTGTTCTAACAGCCCGTGACCATGTAGGTAAAGTCACGTACTCCAATCCCCTCCAGCTTCCGGCCCCCTGCTCTCTGGGTATTACTCAGAACGAGAACGACAGTGATCTCTGACTGATTGCTTATTGCTTATTGCTGTCACACAAGTCTTATACGTTGTCCTTCACTCCTTCATTTAAAAGGAAGAGAAGTTTCCTTTGACGTACGCAAGAACAGAGACTAACAACTGCACATGCTGTCGCTATCAGCATGTCGCATATGGCTGCCTGCTGGCAAGCTCTCCTCGTGCATTGCACTGTATAATTCCGGTAATTATAATATATATATAATAGAATGCGAAGATTTTTATAATTCGAAATTTGATATAAATAATATTAAATAATATGAAATTTATTTATTATATTAATTTTTTTCTAAATTTCTTCGTATAATTAAGATAAAAAATTATAAAAAAATTTTGATCCGTTTTTATTATTATTATATAATGACTTTAAAAAAAATAGTCAAAGATCCTTTCCATGTTACGATGATCTAACTTTAATTATATATAAATGATTAGATCATGTGTTAATTTTTTTACATAATATATATGTATATATATATATATATATATATATTAGAGGCTACTTCCGATTACTAAACCATATTTCAATGGATAGCAAATAATATAATCCTTAATTTCATCGGGCCTCTATTTTTCTTTCTAAATTTTGTTTTCTAAGCTACTTTTCTTTTTAATTATTACTCTTATAGTTCAAAATATTGAAGATTACGAGGAATTCCTTCATAAATTTTGATCCGAACTCTACGTTATCAATTCCATATCGGTCTTATATATGATCGCTCGAACACGTGTGTATGACCTTGTAAAATAGCTTCTCTCTTCTCTAGTACTTTTCTTTTAGTTCATCATGTACCTCTGGCCTCTATTTTTCTTTCTAATGATCCCAAAGTTCAAAACTTGAAGATTACGAGGAATTCGTTAATAAATGTTGATCCAAGCTCATGTTGAACTATAGTATATAACTAGATTCAACGTGCATATTATATTGTTATCCTTAGTTAAGTCTCTGGGCAAGTATTTGTAAATTGTGGAATTATTTTAGTAATATTGTTGTGTCCAAGATCATCAGATGATTATTTTAATAAGAATAAATAACATATCATGAAAAAGTTAATATCCTTATATTCTCATCTGAAGTTGAATTTACTGAAAATTATTTTTTACTGAAATCTTGTATGTAAGACATGCTAAGATAGAACGGAATTTACTCACTAGTAATCTAGAGCATTAAAAATTTTCTCACAACCCAAACACACAAGCAGTACGTTAGACAGTAGGGGTGAAAACCGACCAGTCAGTTCGGTTTTGGGCCCAAACCGTGAACCGAACCGACTGGTTCGGGTTTCTCATTCTCCCAACCGACGGCCGAACCGCCGGTTGGGAGAACCGGCGGGCCGACCACCGAATGATCGGCCCGGTTCGGTCGGCGTGGCTCGTGAGACGCGGAGAGAGAAAGACGCTGAGAGACGCCGAGAGACGCCGAGAGAGAGAGAGAGAGAGAGAGAGAGAGAGAGAGATGAGAGAGAGGAGGGGTGCGGGGCGGCGGAGGGGAGGGGGCGGCTAGGGCATCGACGAAATTGGGGCTGGGGTTTTTTTTTAGGGGGAGTCGGGGCTGGGGTGTCGGGGCTGGGGTTTGTGGGGGAGGGGGGGACGAGTTTTGTGTTTGGGGGGGGGGGCGACGTCGTTTTAAAAAAAGGGGGTGTACAAAATACCCTCGGTTCGGGTCGGTCCACGGTTTTGGGTATCCAAACCGTGAACCGACCCGAACCAATCGGTTCTGGATTTAATGGACCGACAGCCGAACCGGGCCGGACCTAAACCGTCCGGTCCAGTCGGTTTCGGGCCGGTTTGGGTCGGCCCGGTCGGGCCCGGCCCAAAAACGTTCACCCCTATTAGACAGTTCAAATCTTGACTAAAAACGTAGGAAATATATATATTTACTAGTTTTGACAATATCAAAGTGGGAATAAAGACCCCACTCTGATTTTTGTCAATTAAATGACGAAAATATCTCACATAGCATCTTGCAACTGTAGGGAACTATTAAAATATTATGTGAGAAATTTCTGTCACTTAATTGACAGAAATTGAGTTGGGGTCTCTAGTCCAGCTACCAGTGCTAACATGGGTCTTAAATTCAAAAATGTAGAAGCACATGTTCTAAAATCGATTTTGTCAAAGTCACTGGTATATATATATATATATATACTTTACATCTTTCTTAATGTTTAGATCAATGACTTTGGAGTATCCAACCATTAATTAATCATAAGGTCAAAATAGGTGCTAAATTATATAACTCTTTACTACTGTACCTCTGGCCTCTACTTTTCTTTCTAGATAGTTATTACTCTAAAATAGTTCAAAATTTAGAAAATTTGAAGAGTACAAGGAATTTGTTCATAAATGTTTATCCCAACTTGACGCGTGATAGAGCTTATCATTGTGATATTGTGTTCATGATCTTGAAAATGGATTGGCTCTTCGATTGATGATAAATTTTATTTGTTAAATAGATTACACATGCATATAATTAAACGACTCCAAAATAATCATATATAGTATGGCTCCAAAAAATAATTAAAGACTTCTTGAAGATGGTACGTACGTACCATTAATTGTTAATAATGTATTAACGTTTGTGTCTCCTAATGCTATTACATCAAAGACTAATTAATTTGAAGTATCCGACCACTAATTCTAATGTCAATAGGTATAACTATTAGTCCCAAAGTTCAAAGATTGAAAATTTTGAAGATTACGCGCGAGAAATTTTTTTCATTTGATAACTTTAGATCACAGACAAAATAAATTTAGTAAACATTTTATTTTCCCATGTTACCGTTGAACCATACTTTTATTTAGAACATACAAGTAGGATAATGTGTGCACATAAGTACGGTTGAATCGAGGACCTTGGAGTATCAACTCATTAAGCCCAAGGTCAATGAGTCCTACATAATCTAATTCTCTAAAGTCAATACTTAGGCTCTCTACTTTACTTCCTAAGTTTTTTAATACTTAGAATCTACTTGTATATATTACGGTACTACAGTCAATATAAAAACTAGTATATCTAAGTAATACATCACATATTTTATATTGTATTGGTTAGAGTGCTAACATATATTATAGTACATCACCTTGATTTATTTTAGGCTTAATTTCTTAATCGGTCCCCATAGGCGGATCTAGAGGGGGCCAATCGGGGCCCTAGCCCTGGTTGGCCAATGTAATACGTTTGATTTTTTTTTTTTATATAATTAATTTGCCAAGCCGGCCCCTTGAAGTCCAGCCCAAGAGTACTGTAAGAGCAGTGGGGGAATTTGGGCAGTTTTGTTTCATGTAAAAGGGAGGAAAAATATTTTTGTTTTTTTTAAAGGAAAATGCTTGGGTTTGCAAATGAATCGCTACTACTTATGGTTCTTTATTTTCAATTGAAAATTTGCTACTCTATTTATGCTGTCAAGTATTTATCAACTTCTCTATTCTCTTTAAGTTTTATTTTTTTTAATCAAATTTTCATTAATTGTATACAATTATATTCTCCACCTATTTTTGACTCTCACATCTAAATGAGATATTTAGGTGGTGTTTGAGTGTCAAAACTATCTATCAACTTCTCTATTCTTTAAGTTTTATTTTATTTTATTTTTACATTAAATTTAAATTTTTGATATTTTAAACTCTAAGACATTTTTTGCATTATGTAGGAAAAAAATATTTTTTGTCATTTCGCCTTAAGAGTTACCCCCTTTCAAATTCAATCCTAGTTATGCCACTGTAGGTCCCTATTGTTTGACGAAATCTCAAACTAGTCCTTAGAGTAAATTTCATACTCAATGGTCCTAGGAAAATGTACTTATTTGATTCTCAATCTTCAGTCACTCATCCAGAAGTTAATTTGGATAGAAAAAGGTCTAAGTGGCTAAATCTACATTGCATTCAATAAATATATATTATGTGTCACATAGATGTCATACCATTATTTTTGTTAAAAATTAAATAAAGGTAAAATTAAATAACCAAACAAGAACTTTAAATTTAAGAAATTTTTAAAAAAAAAATGCAAACTGGGAAGGGGTACGTAGTCTCTCTGGCCCCTACCCGCCAGATCCTCCTCCTCCAACAGCTAGAGGGGGTGGGGCATCCCCCTCCAACCATTAGAGAGAGGTCGTGGGTGGGGGAGAGATCTGCCCAATACCAACATATGTTACAGAATATGAATTCTGCTGAATCTTCTGTGTGCAAGAATGACAAAGACGAAGACACACGAAGATCCTGCTGATGTGTATTGTATTTTGTAGCTTAGTGTACTGATGACATGTAAAGGTTATAAATGTCTTTTGTATTCATAAACAGTTAGAGGCAATATAGGAATAGATCAATTTTGTTCATTCTTTGTTTGTATTAAGCTCACTGTACATGACGATATTCTTTCATATGGAAATATACAGAATTTTCTCAGCTCCTCTATTCTTGCAATCTTGTCCTCCAAACCTTAATTTCGTACAAGGTATCATAGCATAGATAATGGCGAAAGATAGTGAGAAAGAGAAGGAGATAGAAGTTCCTATTGGGATCAAAACCAATCGTTACGCAATCCTCGTGACCCATCGAACCCATTTTGACTTGAAAGCTCAGACAATCCCGGAACCGTGCTCGTCACTGAACCCCTGTCCACAGATAATTACTCTACATGGTCCAGGTCAATGCAAAGAGCTCTACGAGCTAAGAACAAACTGGGCTTCATAAATGGAGCTATACCCAAACCCACTGACTTGAGCGACCCCTTACTAGAATCCTGGGAGCATTTCAATGACATGATAGTCTCCTGGATCCAAAACTTTATCAGTTTATCACTCCGATCTAGTGTGGCTTTTGTGGACGATGTAGCAGAAATTTGGGTTGAGCTTCAGGAATGATTCACATAGCAAAACAGGCCACAGATCTATGAATTGAAGAAAGCTCTATCAAACCTTGTCCAAGAGGATGATTCAGTGAGAGTATACTATGGTAAATTGAAAAGACTCTAGGATGAACTCTCTATTTATGATCCTTTCCCTGAATGTAATTGTGACAATTTGAAGATGTTGGTTGACAGAGACCAACGAGATTATGTGATTCAATTCCTAATGGGATTAAATGATACTTATGCAAATGTGCGTTACCAAATAATGCTCATGGATCCATTGCCAACTGTGACCAAGTATTTTCCAATGTTCAATAGCAAGAAAGGCAGTGGCAGATCTTGTCTAATGGCACAGGACTTGACTCTATTGCTTTGTTTACTCGAAGGACTAGTGGAAATTTTAAAACTAATTATAGACCCTTTTTTGGAACTAAGAAAGACAAACCTTATTGCTCCCATTGCAAAATTCCTGGACATTCCTTAGAGAACTGTTTCAAGGCTGGGAATGTAACAATTTTGACTTGTACTCACTATGATATGACTAGTCACAGAGCATATAGATGTTACAAATTGCACAAGTATCCCCTGGGTCACAAGTTTTATGGCAAGGCTAAGAGTGGTGGAACTATGGCCAACCAAGTCAGTGGTTCTGTTGACAGTTTTGAAGTGGAGGAAGAAATGGATGACAAGTTTTCATTGACAAAGGGGCAATACCAAGAATTGATGGCTTTATTCAAAACTATGGAGACTTACATGGCACAACATTCAGCTAACCAAATTCAAACTCTTTCATTTTCACATCCCGATGCATCTCACTCTTCCACTATATCTGGTATCTCATTATGCTTGTCAACTTATAATTCATCATCTTTAGCTAAGGCCCCTTGGATTATAGACACTGGTGCCACAAACCATTTGGCATGTGACACCTCTTTCTATGCATCCACTAGTAAAGAGCTTTCACATGCTGTCAAACTTCTCAATGGAGAAGTAGTGGCTGTTGCTCATATTGGAGAAGTTAGACTTTCCAAAACCCTCTTACTGCAGAATGTCCTTTGCATTCCCTTCTTTAATTTTAACCTTTTGTCAGCTGGGAAATTGACTTTACAACATAATTGTTGTTTCATTTTATTGCCTAATCTATGCTTTATATATGACCTTTCCTCATGGAGGATGATTGGCAAGGGTAAAGTGGACTCGAGCTTCTACCATCTGCTGCAAGAATCAGTGTGCCCTACGGATTTGGTTTCAAATCTCCCACAATTTTCTCCTCACCGCAATTACCTTACAGCTTCTGTTATGAACCATGGACCTCCTTTTGATCTGTGGCATTTTCATTTCAGACATCCTTCTCATTCTCGACTTAAACTTATCAATGATCAAGTTGTATTTTCAACTTCTTTGAAAGGAGATGTAATATGTGATATTTGTCCTCTTGCCAAATAACAAAGGTTACCTTTTCCTATCAGTACACATCCTACTTCCACTATTTTCAAGTTAATACATTGTGATTTGTGGGGTCCTTGCTTTGTTATAGCTCACGATGCTTCCAAATATTTTCTAACCATAGTGGATGATTACTCTCGCTGCACTTGGGTGTAAATGTTGAAACAAAAATCAGATGCTAAACTCTGTATATAGTTCTTTTGTCATCTTGTTGAGAACCAATTTAACACTAAAGTTAAAACCCTTATGAGTGACAATGGTATGGAGTTTTACCTACCTACCTTCTATTCTGCCTAAAGGATTATCTATCAACGTAGTTGTGTGGAAACATCTCGAAAAAAAGGACAGTGGAGAGAAAACACCAACACATCCTTCAAGTAGCTAGGGCTCTTTGTTTTCAATCTTGTCTCTCTATGAGATATTGAAATGAATGTGTGCTCACAGCTACCTACCTCATCAACAGAACACCTTCTCTCTTACTGCAAAATAGGACACCTTTTGAGCTTCTCTTTCAAACAAAGTCGACCTACCATCACCTTAAAGTGTTTGGTGTCTTGCTTTTGCTTCCTTTGAAATAGGGTAGAAAGAAATTTGATCCCCGAAGTAGGCCTTGTATTTTTTTAGACATCCCTTTGGAATGAAAGGATACAAACTTGATTTAAATACCCATTCTATTTTTGTATCTCAAGATGTTTTTTCATAAGACCAAATTTCCTCTCAAAGCTTCTAACTCAACTTCTTTTTCTCCTGCACCATCTAACCTTGTTTACACACAACCTCTTCCAGATATGCCAGGTGATGTTTTTTCCTCTTCTAGTCCTATTTCTACATCACCCAAACTTGAAATTCACACTCATTCTCCAGAACCTCATATATCTAAAACACTGCCAATAGACACACCATCACCTTCTCAAACATCACACCTCCTTGCAGATCCAACTTTACCTGCATCTGCATCTTCACCTCCTTATATCTCACCACCTCCTCGTAGGTCCACCTGCATCCACAAGGCACCACAGTTTATGCAAAAGTTTCACTGCCAACAGGCCACTTCCATTTTCCCTTCTCAATATATTTCCATGATGGAACAACATCTTCTAAGTACTCATTTTTCAATCTCTCACACACACTATCTTATCACAAATTTTCCTTACCTTACAAAGCTTTCACTTCATCTATTTCCACTCACCTTGAACCCACTAGCTACAATGAAGCCGTGAAGGACCCTAATTGGTGTAAAGTCATGAATTCTGAGCTTGCTGCTCTAGACCTCAATAGACTTGGACACTTACTGATCTACCTCTTGGAAAAGAGGCAATAGGCTGCAAATGGGTATACAAAGTCAACTACAATTCAGATGGTACTGTTGAAAGGTATAAGGCACTCCTAGTTGCTAAAGGGTACACACAACAAGAAGGTATAGACTATCACGAGACCTTTTCACCCATGGCTAAACCAGTCACTGTGAGAACCTTAGCTGTAGCTGCTGTTAAAGGATGGTTTCTTAAACAATTCGAAGTTAATAATGCATTCTTATGGGCACCTCAATGAAGAGGTGCATATGAAGAAACCACCAAGTTATACTAAGGGGGAGAGTAGTTAGGTTTACAGATTGCTTAAAAGCCTTTATGGCTTGAAGCAAGCCTCACTAACAATGGAATTTCAAATTCACCGAAGCTCTCATTCATTTTGGATTTTTGCAATCCAAATCTGATTATAGTTTGTTCACTCGCAGTAAGAATGATTCTTTTACACCTTATTAGTTTATGTTGATGACATTATTGTGGCTAGTTCACATCTAGAGCCGATTACCTCTCTTTAAGCTTTCTTGCATGATCGGTTTAAAATTAAATCTGTTAGACTTTAGATATTTTCTTGGTCTAGAAGTGGCTCGGTCACAGGTGGGATCCATGTTTGTCAGCGTAAATATGCCTTGGATATTTTGGCCGACTCAGGTTTCCTTGGGGTCAGACCTGTCAAGCTTCCCATGGATTAAAATTTCAAATTCAGTAAGGATACAGCTTCTCCTTTATCTGACCCTTCTCTCTATCAGATTGGTTGAGCTTATTGTACTTAACTATTACATGCCAAGATTTGTGCTATTCTATTCAAGTCCTAAGTCAGTTTATGGACTCTCCCACCATTTCTCATCTTCATGCCGTTCACAAAATCCTGCTCTATCTTAAGTGAACTCCAGGACAAGGTTTTACTTTTCCGACTTCTTCCCTTTTCTCTACGAGCCTTCTGTGATTCAGATTAAGGCTCTTGCCCAGACTCACACAGATCAGTAACTGGGTACTGTGCCTTCCTTGGTCAGTCTCTTGTGTCCTAGTGTTCCAAGAAACAATCCGTTGTTTCTCGTTCTTCTGCGAAGGCCAAGTACCGAGCTATGGCGAGTACTTATTGTGAGATCACTTGGTTGAAGTATCTTCTTGCTGATCTTCAGGTTTCCCCTTCTCAACCTACTTCTATACTGCGACAACCAAGTTGCAATCCATATCACTTCCAATCTCGTCTTCCACGAACACACCAAGCATATTGAACTCGACTGTCATCTCATCTGTGACCATATCTCAGGCAAGCTCCATTCGGCCTTTCCATGTTTCTACTCATTCCAGGTTACTGATGTTTTCACCAAAGCTCTGTCTTCCTCTTTTTTTTCTCTCATTTGTTCAAGCTTGGAATAGAGAATCTTTATTCTCCAGCTTTGGGAGGATGTTGTATAATATGAATTATGCTAAATCTTCTACATGCAAGAATGACAAAGATGAAGGCACGAAGATCCTGCTGATGTGTATTGCATTTTATAGCTTAGTGTACTGATGACATGTAAAGGCTATGATTGTCTTTAGTATTCATAAACGGTTAGAGGGCAGTATAGGAATAGATCAGTTTTGTTCATTCTTCGTTTGTATTAAGCTCGCTGTACAGGACGATATTCTTTCATACTGAAATATACAAAACTTTCTCAGTTCCTCTGTTCTTGCAATCTTCACCTATGAACTTTAATGTCTTGCAACACACAAGTTTGGGTCACGAGATGGAGCCAGTCCTCCACTGACTACAACCCATACTTGGTTGCACTACAAGTTGTGAGTGGGGTGGGATGCCCAACCTCCACCTGCGACCCACTTGTTGGTGGTTTTCTAAGTTTTTTTTTTTTTTTTAGTTTTTTGTTTAATGTATTGTTTAGTTGTGGTGTTTTTTTTTTCTTCCTATTTTAGTTTTTTTAAATCTATTGTTTGGATTGTTATATTTTACATTCTTCTTTTGCTCATTGTTTTACCATTTGTATTATTTTTTTTTTCGTAGTTTGTTTCATTTTTAATTGCCCTTGTTTTCAGTTTACCCATTTTTTCTTCCAATTTTAGGTACTTTTATTTTTAATTTCTATATCTTAAATATTTCTATTAAATGTTTAATTTTTATTTGTTGATGTTTTTTATATTTTTATATTTATTTTTAGCATTTGTTGTTATTTCAAAACACATGGCAATTTAAAAATGAGGTGTAAAAACTAGTTACAATTGTATTACACGTGTCAACCATTTTATGGCACTGTGACGTAACCTTACTCAAGTCAACTTTTTCTGTGTTCAAATAGAAAGACAGAAATAATACGAGGGAATTTACTTAAGGGCCATTCAAAACGAAATTTACTTCCGAGATTAGTATGAGATTTTTTCAAACCATAGGTACCCATGATACATATCCACTTGTTTATTTACCTTCAAATGCTTCAAATTGTCTTACACTTCTATGGTTTGTTTATTTATTTATTTTGGTGGGGGGGTTAGCATACATATATTAAGAAGCAAAAGAAATTGACTTACACTTTTAGTATTAAGTAAATCAAAGAATTAACATGGTGACTCAATCAATCCTAAGGTTAGGCCAAAGAATGAGTAGACGGTTGTAGGTCCTAACCTGCCATATCAAGCGCAGTTACATTTTTTCGAAGTTGTAGTGACGGTCTAACCTTCAACTCCAAGTTGGGAGGTATGGCTCAATCCAAATATTCTACCGCAAGTAGAAGCCCATATAGTCACGTCCAATTATCCATGGGAGTCTAATCACGCTAGACACTCTGTTCTATCTTTTTGCTCAGAACAAATAAAGAATATCAAGGAATTCAAAAGGCCTAATAATGTGGGGATCAACTAGCATCCCCACTTTTCTAGAGATGATCCCTATAGGTACCCCCTAAATTAGTTTTAATCATTCACCTTATTATTTTTCTTTAGTAGGTCTCCTTCCATGTGTATTCATTTGGATTTTTTGGCGTAGAAGATGTAAGGCGAGGTTTGAAGGTCTCTATAGTTCTAAAGATGCTTGTTGGGGTGAGTTGTTGTTTTGAGCTCTTGAACTAGCAAATCCATTAAGTCAAAGCAAATTAGATTCGGGGATGAAATTTTTTTACAAAATTTGGGTATTCATATCTTTCGTCAAGACCAAGGAAAGCCACGAGTAGTTGTTTGGGAAAAGCCAAGATCAGGTTGGTGCAAGTTAAATGTGAATGGATTGAGTCGAGTAAATCCAGGTCTTTGTGGATGAGGTAGAGTCATAAGGAATGCCCAAGGAAAATTTAGAGCTGATTTTTCAAGCTTCTGTGTGGTATAAGGTCTAATTGTAAAGCGAAGCTTCTAACTATGCTTGATGGGGTTAAGTTGTGCATTCAACTCAAGTATAATCGTATTCAATTAGATAGTGATTCCACGTTAATTGTTAACTAGATTTGTTATTGTAGCTGCAATTTGTGGTATCTTTTGGAATTTTCGGGGTGACTTATTACAATATTTGGATAGTCTATCTTTTGAGATTAATGCAGACCGGGATTTGCAAAGCTTGGCAAAATCCAAAAAGGATTGAGCCAAGGGAAGAGGATAGTCCTAGAATGCCATTCGACCAGGGGTAGCAGAAGCCACTCGACGCTACTAATCGCGGATGCCACTCGACGCGACCAAGCCACTCACTTGATTGGTAGGAGGATGTCACTCAACTCCAAAGCAAGAAATATACTTGCAAGAATTATATCTTTGAATCAAAAGTTCTTCTTATTATTTTGGATAATCACTCATATATAGAGTTCATTACATCAAGGTCAAGCTAGAAAAAACGGAATAATAAAGTCTAGACAATTCCAACACAAAAGAAATTAAATGCACTTTGAAATTCGCTGTCTGTTGCCATTCCCGACGTCCAGTAGTAAAAATATCATAACTTTCTCTAGGAATCTTCAAATGATATGAGGTCAAGTGCGTTTGAAACTAGAGACGTAGAGCTTTCCAACCATATATCGCACTCTGACTGACTCTTCGTAAATCGTTCCAGCCGAGGTGCAGATCGGTCCGAGATGCATGTGTTGCTTTGTTACCTCGGCCCGAGATACAAGTGTTGCTCTGTTTCCTCGGGATAGTTATGCCGAGGTGCAAGGGATGCTCCTGCATCATAGATTAAAAATATATATCGAGAGGCAAATTTTTTAGCAAACATATTGGTAAATACTGGAGCAGAAGGTTTGGATGAACATTTCAGTGAAGTTAAGAATAAGCCCCAAAAAAAGTTGTCGGTGCCTACATATTAGATCTTCATGCCCTACCAAGTTTACATATTTAATGTTTTCAATGTGTTTTTTTTTTTTATGCATTGATAGTTTCTTGTAGATTTATATCCACGAGAAAATTAGGTTGTTATGTTTTGTAGTCTTTTATTGTTTATCTTATTTTGTGACTTTTTTATGTTTGTTACCATCATATTCTTCCATCACAAGTAGAGCCTATTTAATAAATTTCAGATTTATCGTCCTCTTTCTTTAAAAAAAAATGATCTTGGCAATGGTGGGGACTTAAGAAGCAAAAGAAATGGTTTTACACTTCAAGCATTAATTAAATCAACGAATTAACAAGAAAGTGCTAACTTCAAGGTGGATAGATATGACTCAATTGAATCACTCCATAGCGGGTGGGTGGGAACTCATATGATCACCAACGGAGGCTCGTACCAACACCCAACATCCTGACAATAGAGGAGACAAGGGGGCAGGCGGGAAACCCTCGTAAACGAAAATTTTACTAAGCAATTAATATACTAGATTTTCTTGATTTGAAATCCAGGTCGAGCTAAAATAATAATAAATAGAATCTTCTCTTGGGTTTTACCTTCCCAATTGACAGATTATGTCTTTGGAGACTTCAACCATTCTAAGATCTAAACTAAATAACCGTACCTCTGTTCTGTGATTTTTTTTTTTTCTCTCTCTCCCAAGCTAAAGCTAAATTTCGGAAGGTGAAAAAAGACCCTATTAATTAGAAAAAACAAAATTATCACAAACAGTATGATTAAATGTTTTCTTTTGCAACTCAAACTCTCTTAACTTTTTTTTTCTGTATTTTCTATTCTACGATGTTGTTACCAAATCTAGCATGTTACAAACAATCATCAACAAAAAAAAAATGCTGCTGTTTAATAAATCATTATATTCCTTTTCTTTTCACCAATATAATTTTCATTAGTAAATTAACCACAAAATCGGGAACAAAAAGTGGGGACTTAATTATTATACGTCACAGCTTTTGTGTTTTGTGTTCCCCAATTGGCATTCCATTTTCAATACAGAAAAATATTGGCACCCGCGTACGTCCAACCTCCCGCTGTCCATGTTGCTTGCATTATATCATCCTGTAATGTCATTTTCAAAGAGAAAAGAGAAGTTCCCTTTCACGCCATACCAAGAGGGTAACACACTACCTGCTATGCATTTTAATGCTGTGATCATCGATATGTCGCATATGGCTGCTGTTAGCAAGCTCTTTGTAAAATGGGTATAATGAATTACCATATAAATTATCATAGGGCAGCTCGCCCGTGAAGACTAAAAATATAAAAAAAAAATAAAAAGGAAGGATCATTTCTTTTTCGTCTAGACTACTACAAATTCGACAACTCAAAAATTAGATGATCACGTGTCATAATATTATCGATTGAATTTTATATTTCGGGTAGCAGAATTATTTTGTCAAAAACGTTAGGTAGGAAGTGATGCATCACAATCATTAAAAAACAACAACACCGGACCGCCTACGTACGGTCACTGATGACTTTGGTGCTTTAAATTGGGAATAAGGCTGATCTATATAATCTTTGGTCCTAATTTTCTCATTTAGATTGCCAATCAGTGGATTGAATACTTCAAGCGCTCCACCATTCTAGAAGACTAACGAGTAGACGCCAGAAGAGACCTCGTGTGATCCTACGCGACTCCTTATCCAAACATACTTTGTTTTTTTTTTTTTTTT
>RXIC02000118.1:79477-159397 GCA_003952965.2 Morella rubra | reverse complement strand
TAAAGATGGAATATTGCACTGACCCCTTTGGGTCTTATGGGGCCCATTAGGCCCAAGTCTTAATAGCAGTGAGAAATAAAAAAAATATTAATGAATTAATTAACCTATTAATGTGACTTTTAAAGTCATTGAAATCCTATAAATCATAAAAGTGTAATATAATTAAATAAAGTACTTGAAGCTATTTCACTAAGTTTAATAGAATAAAAAGTAAGAATACATGAAAGGAAATTCATGAATTTCTAACATACTGACAAAGGAAAAGAATAAAAAATTTAATTGGAAAATCATTGATTATTTTGGAACCTCATAAATAAATGCATCTATAGTTTGTATTAAGAGTTGAATTACAAATTTATAGGTGATTGATCATGACTGAATGTTGTATCATCTATGCAAAAATGATTGAGCATCAATGATTGCATTCATGACATGAATCATTGAGTGGACCAAGATCGGGATGGAAAATTAAACCTACCCGAGGTGGATCCCGAAAGTTCGTGATGGTACTGGGCACATATGGGGAGAGTACAACCCACCACCAATAGGAAGTTGGTGGGCTCCTAAGGGGTAAATATGTCTTTGATAGGGTCCTGGTGTAGGTGGCATTGGACAGTCCCAAGAGGAAAGGAGAGATACACAACCCGACTCTGGAGTTGAATAGAGCAAGCGTCGAGAACACCTCAACCTCAATGGAATTGATGGGAAATGGTGCACAACATTATTGCATTTGCTCGTGTACTAGTACTCGACTGTATTTCATTTGATGATCTATGAATTTCTTGTTGCATTACCATATTTATCACAAGTTACTATGTATGCAATGTCCTCTCCCCGACCTTACTAAGTCCTTATGACTCACCTCGTCTTTTTATGTTGTTTGCTTGTACTTTAAATTATTTCAACAGGAGATGAAAGTGATTTGAGGGACAACAAATTTTTGACCTAGATCCGTACATCGTGGTCCTGCATATCCAAGCTTAGGTGTCGGATTCCTTTGAGATATCGGTGGAGCACATTCCCCACTGATTTATTTAAATTATCTTAATTTCTCACTTTTCCTAAATCAGCTAAATTATTTGTAAAATAAATTAGTCTTGTAAGAACCGATATTAAAGGTTTATATAATTTTGTAATCTCTGTGTTTACCCAATATTTTATGTAAGCCTTCTGCTAGATCTTTCCAAGGGCAAATAGTCTTTAATCATCAAGATTAGTTATGTGCCATGTGTGCATACTATTCTTATAAAGTGAGCCTGGGGGTCAATACAAGCATGGGAGCATGGCAGTTAACACATGCAATGTATTGTTTAGATTGTTTTGGGTGTATTTTGGGAGTAATTTTGGTGAGAAACGAAAGATTTTGAAGTTTGGTTTAATGGAAGTTATCTTCCCCAAGCCGATTGATCCTCCAATATAAATGTCCAATCAAATCCTAAACATAGTGTTTTACACTTGCGTCGATCCATCCACCAGCAAGACAATGGATTGCATAGTGAGACGATTCCACATGCAGTAAAACAAAGCCTTTCATACACAAATCGATCAATCATCGAGTTGAATGATGGATATTAGTGACATATTAAATTCTTCCAATTAAATTCTTCCAAACATTGTAACTTAGGGACATATTCCATTAATCAAAATAATTAGTCTAAAATTAGCCTAATTAATCTCAATTACTCAAACCTTAAACCTTAACAATTACAAATAGCATAGCATTTAAATCCTAGCTTATTAACAATTGCAAATAATATAATATTTAAATCCTAGCTTAAAACTCATGGCTTAAAACTCATAAAACGCTAGGGAAAAATTCCACCTAGACATAACTTCAGATTAATCTCCCCATACATGCATCTCTCAAAAATTAGAGTAATAATAAAAATTTGAGCAATACAATTTAAGGAGTCATAATTCTTTAAAAATGAAATAAATAAATAAAGAGTTGGGGTCTCACATCGGCCCAACATTTATGTCCCAATACGGGCACAATACCCTAAAGAAACCTAAATATAACCACTAAATAAAGATGGAATATTGCACTGACCCCTTTGGGTCTTATGGGGCCCATTAGGCCCAAGTCTTAATAGCAGTGAGAAATAAAAAAAATATTAATGAATTAATTAACCTATTAATGTGACTTTTAAAGTCATTGAAATCCTATAAATCATAAAAGTGTAATATAATTAAATAAAGTACTTGAATATTTCACTAAGTTTAATAGAATAAAAACTAAGAATACATGAAAGGAAATTCATGAATTTCTAACATACTGACAAAGGAAAAGAATAAAAAATTTAATTGGAAAATCATTGATTATTTTGGAACCTCATAAATAAATGCATCTATAGTTTGTATTAAGAGTTGAATTACAAATTTATAGGTGATTGATCATGACTGAATGTTGTATCATCTATGCAAAAATGATTGAGCATCAATGATTGCATTCATGACATGAATCATTGAGTGGACCAAGATCGGGATGGAAAATTAAACCTACCCGAGGTGGATCCCGAAAGTTCGTGATGGTACTGGGCACATATGGGGAGAGTACAACCCACCACCAATAGGAAGTTGGTGGGCTCCTAAGGGGCAAATATGTCTTTGATAGGGTCCTGGTGTAGGTGGCATTGGACAGTCCCAAGAGGAAAGGAGAGATACACAACCCGACTCTGGAGTTGAATAGAGCAAGCGTCGAGAACACCTCAACCTCAATGGAATTGATGGGAAATGGTGCACAACATTATTGCATTTGCTCGTGTACTAGTACTCGACTGTATTTCATTTGATGATCTATGAATTTCTTGTTGCATTACCATATTTATCACAAGTTACTATGTATGCAATGTCCTCTCCCCGACTCTTACTAATCCTTATGACTCACCTCGTCTCTTATGTGTTTGCCTTGTAACTTCTAAATTATTTCAACAGGAGATGAAAGTGATTTGAGGGACAACAATTTTTGACCTAGATCGTACATCCTGCATATCCAAGCGTGATTCCTTTGAAGATAAGACTGCTAAATCAGCAGTCTTGTAAGAACCCTCACCCAATATTTTATGTAACTAGATCTTTTATAATCATCAAGATTAGTTATGTGCCATGTGTGCATACTATTCTTATAAAGTGAGTCAATACAAGCATGGGAGCATGGCAGTTAACACATGCCGAAAGATTTTGAAGTTTGGTTTAATGGAAGTTATCTTCCCCAAGCCGATTGATCCTCCAATATAAATGTCCAATCAAATCCTAAACATAGTGTTTTACACTTGCGTCGATCCATCCATAGCAAGACAATGGATTGCATAGTGAGACGATTCCACATGCAGTAAAACAAAGCCTTTCATACACAAATCGATCAATCATCGAGTTGAATGATGGATCGTTCACTTGAACGATCTGACGTTTAATGGATCAATCTGTCATATAGTAAAATGATGTGTTTCAAATGTACACCACTCCGTTGTCCAAGTGAATCATTGCATTTAATAGTTTCATTGATTGATCATCCAAGTAGATGATTGCTCATCCCAGTGAAACACTACTTTTCATAATTGCACTGATCATGATGGACAATCAAACGTCTTTTCGATTCATCAGTCTTCTATTAAAATACTTTGTGTCATACATGCATCAATCTTTTGTCCCATTAGACGATTGAACATCCTATTTAAACACTGTGTTTTACACTTGCACCGATCCATCGTAAAGGTGACGATGGCTCGTTAGTTTCGATGATTGGACCATAGTTTGGAAGATTTGTTGTCTAGTATAGACAATCCACCATTGAGATCAGACGATCAAATGTTTATGTCAATGGAATGTGAACTTATAGTCTACTTACAATTGCAATTTATATAAATTAAGCACTCTCTCAACATCATGGGAGTGAGCAGCAAAGCTAGATCCTACTACAGCCAATAGTGGTAGAGCATTTGGTGATGCTCCTGGACATCAACTCATGTAGGACTGACAAGATGCAACAAATCATATGTAGTCAGCAGATGGCACACTCTCCCAACTTCACTGTTGCATTTCTAGAGATTGAGCAGCCACCATCCTCTTTCTTCTTGGGACACCGTTGGAGGCAGAGGAGACCTCACAAACGACTTGGGGCATATCTTGAAAGGTTGTCTAGGTTTGATTGTAGGCACCATCATCCATGAGAGTGAGATGATCCTGTTCTCCAAGTGCACCACACGTCCAAGTGTACTTTCTCAAGGGCGCAGTTGATGCTCCTTGTGGCCAATAAGACAAAAGTTGACCTCCCCATTTACATGTACCGCATGATCGTTGAGGAAGTCTGAATCATCTCTGGTTCCCCTATTATGCTAACAAGGGTCATACATACTGGATCCACCAGCATAGGTGTTACAATGGACCGGTAGTTGAGTGTTAGGAATGTTTTAAAATTTTAAATTATGAGAATCTCATTTTGAAGACAATGGTCACAGGTACCTTATCCAACGTTATAGGAGATGTTCTATGCTCGTGGCTACTCAATCAAAAAAATAACTAGTTTTCAATTGGGATATTTAAAAGAAAAACTTAAGAGATGTTCTATAGTTGTTGAACTTTAAATTTTTGCGCTTATCATCTCTAAGCCTTGGCTTCTCATTTTTACAAAGCTTTCACACAAATCAATCACTTTCAAGGCTTATTCCTTATGTGAGCTTTTGAGAAAGAATTTTCACTTTATTCATCTATTCTCTCAAAGAGTTAATTTATTTATCTCATTATTCATAAGTGTTAGGGTTGACTTTAGTGATGGTATATCAACAAATGGTTAAAGCTTTGGAGGATTTTAAAGGGCTTTCTACTACTCGGCCACCCGTTTTTAAAAGAACCTTTTTTCTTTTCTAGGTAACAAGGAAAATTCGAGCACCCATTCACGTGCACCAAGCTCAGACGAACCTGACCCAGTATCCGCACGAGTTGGGTTTAACACCATGGTAAATGCCGAGCCGTACAGTCCTCCCAAGCCACACATGCTAGGTAAGTCTAACTTTGCTGTGGGGGTGGCCCCAAGAAATTGCTTGCACCTGGGGGGATTCAAACTTGAGACCTTAGAGGGAGCATACCCCTAGAGTCCAAGTCTTGACCACCTAAGCGAAGCCCTTGGGGTTGATGGAACTTATTTTGCCTATTGGAAGGCTTTAATGAAAATCTATTTTAAGTCAATTGATTATAATTTATGGCTTTGCATAGCAAATGGTCCCTGTGTTCCCACCAAAAAGGTTGGAGAGGTTGAACTAGGTATTGGGTAGGGGTCTTGTTAGGTTTCCCCATGTGGTGCGCGTGTAGCGTGGTCAGCGTGCACGTAACCTTTTTGTTGGTTCCACACTAGGGATGCCTCATACGTGTGTAGCTAGGTCAAAGTGCACACGATGTATGACGTGTGACACATTTGAGGCACAACTAGGCTGCCTTGGTGCACCCCACTTGCAGCTCCCTCGGACTATGAGCATGCTGGCAACTTTCCAACACCTTAGTGCCTATGCTTGAGATTAAGGG
Organism: Morella rubra; assembly: GCA_003952965.2. Taxonomy (NCBI): domain Eukaryota; kingdom Viridiplantae; phylum Streptophyta; class Magnoliopsida; order Fagales; family Myricaceae; genus Morella; species Morella rubra. The sequence continues at coordinate 153,880 of RXIC02000118.1, read as the reverse complement.
AGGGCTTAACATGTGGCCTGCTGGGATGTTGGACCTAAGCCTTTATAAGTGAGTCTTACAACTTGCTAAGGGTAGAGAACACGTGTGCGAGAGTCTAAGCATGAGCTGATGTTCATTGTCGATCACGTGCTAAGTGTTACAAAGTTGTTGTCCTTGATTTGTATTCCGATATTGTGAATATAAGGGTTAGAAAATTTCCGTACTTGCTTGTGTTTGAGTGGGGAAGTGAGAAGGGTTATTAAGTGAGTGAAACTTAGTGCTGCACAAGGTAGCGAAAAATTTATAGAGAGAAGCCACCCTGTAACAAGTACCATGATGAAGATGTTCTTAGCCCCATTTCAATTCCAAGCGAATTTTGTTGGTCGGCAAAAGCTGTGGTTAATTTGAATACATGTGTTAGTTTGTGTGTTCTAGGGGTGGCTCTAGCTATAGGTAGCCTAGGCGGTTGTCTAAAGCCCTTAAAATAGAATGACCCCCAATTTTTAAAATTTACTTTTATAAGCATATTAAAAAAATATTTAATGTTAAAGACATTGATAAAACTATATTGATTTGTATAAAGTTTTAGTTATTTTTTATTCTAAAACAAAGCCTATTAAATCGCCTTGATTGAATGAATCATTAGCTCTTTATTTTGTGTAGCATTTTATAAAGTCTCTTAATTAAAGTCATAAGTGATCAACCCTATAAAGTTTTCTTAGTTAAAAGATATTAATCGTCAATTGATTCAAACGAAAAGTCTATAAAATCAACCATACAATTAGTTGCCAATTGATTCAAAAACTACAAGTCCTATAAAATCTCTTTAATTAATAAGTCCTATAAAATATCTCTTTAGGAGTCACTCCATTATGACGAGAATAATCATCTCACTCCACTGTGTTTTACACTTGCTAATGTGTTTAATTTTTAAAGTCACACGACTCTTAAAGTTAGTTCATATGACACACATAGTTTGGTATTGAAAATGTTGAAAGCAATAGTATGCTCAATAAAAAACTCAAAAGATGAGATCACGAAATTTAAATAGATTATGTATTCAATGATTGAGAAAATAATATAGCTTTTAATTTAGAATATTTTTTTTTTTTAATTTGTATTTCAATTTATATAAAGTCTAGGGTTAAGCACTCTCTCAACATCATGGGAGTGAATTCTTCTTCCTAGAATCAATCGTTCCTCATTAATTGTAGAGCAGCAAAGCTAGATCCTACTACAGCCAATAGTGGTAGAGCATTTGGTGATGCTCCTGGACATCAACTCATGTAGGACTGACAAGATGCAACAAATCATATGTAGTCAGCAGATGGCACACTCTCCCAACTTCACTGTTGCATTTCTAGAGATTGAGCAGCCACCATCCTCTTTCTTCTTGGGACACCGTTGGAGGCAGAGGAGACCTCACAAACGACTTGGGGCATATCTTGAAAGGTTGTCTAGGTTTGATTGTAGGCACCATCATCCATGAGAGTGAGATAATCCTGTTCTCCAAGTGCACCACACGTCCAAGTGTACTTTCTCAAGGGCGCAGTTGATGCTCCTTGTGGCCAATAAGACAAAAGTTGACCTCCCCATTTACATGTACCGCATGATCGTTGAGGAAGTCTGAATCATCTCTGGTTCCCCTATTATGCTAACAAGGGTCATACATACTGGATCCACCAGCATAGGTGTTACAATGGACCGTTAGTTGAGTGTTAGGAATGTTTTAAAATTTTAAATTATGAGAATCTCATTTTGAAGACAATGGTCACAGGTACCTTATCCAACGTTATAGGAGATGTTCTATGCTCGTGGCTACTCAATCAAAAAAATAACTAGTTTTCAATTGGGATATTTAAAAGAAAAACTTAAGAGATGTTCTATAGTTGTTGAACTTTAAATTTTTGCGCTTATCATCTCTAAGCCTTGGCTTCTCATTTTTACAAAGCTTTCACACAAATCAATCACTTTCAAGGCTTATTCCTTATGTGAGCTTTTGAGAAAGAATTTTCACTTTATTCATCTATTCTCTCAAAGAGTTAATTTATTTATCTCATTATTCATAAGTGTTAGGGTTGACTTTAGTGATGGTATATCAACAAATGGTTAAAGCTTTGGAGGATTTTAAAGGGCTTTCTACTACTCGGCCACCCGTTTTTAAAAGAACCTTTTTTCTTTTCTAGGTAACAAGGAAAATTCGAGCACCCATTCACGTGCACCAAGCTCAGACGAACCTGACCCAGTATCCGCACGAGTTGGGTTTAACACCATGGTAAATGCCGAGCCGTACAGTCCTCCCAAGCCACACATGCTAGGTAAGTCTAACTTTGCTGTGGGGGTGGCCCCAAGAAATTGCTTGCACCTGGGGGGATTCAAACTTGAGACCTTAGAGGGAGCATACCCCTAGAGTCCAAGTCTTGACCACCTAAGCGAAGCCCTTGGGGTTGATGGAACTTATTTTGCCTATTGGAAGGCTTTAATGAAAATCTATTTTAAGTCAATTGATTATAATTTATGGCTTTGCATAGCAAATGGTCCCTGTGTTCCCACCAAAAAGGTTGGAGAGGTTGAACTAGGTATTGGGTAGGGGTCTTGTTAGGTTTCCCCATGTGGTGCGCGTGTAGCGTGGTCAGCGTGCACGTAACCTTTTTGTTGGTTCCACACTAGGGATGCCTCATACGTGTGTAGCTAGGTCAAAGTGCACACGATGTATGACGTGTGACACATTTGAGGCACAACTAGGCTGCCTTGGTGCACCCCACTTGCAGCTCCCTCGGACTATGAGCATGCTGGCAACTTTCCAACACCTTAGTGCCTATGCTTGAGATTAAGGGAGGGCTTAACATGTGGCCTGCTGGGATGTTGGACCTAAGCCTTTATAAGTGAGTCTTACAACTTGCTAAGGGTAGAGAACACGTGTGCGAGAGTCTAAGCATGAGCTGATGTTCATTGTCGATCACGTGCTAAGTGTTACAAAGTTGTTGTCCTTGATTTGTATTCCGATATTGTGAATATAAGGGTTAGAAAATTTCCGTACTTGCTTGTGTTTGAGTGGGGAAGTGAGAAGGGTTATTAAGTGAGTGAAACTTAGTGCTGCACAAGGTAGCGAAAAATTTATAGAGAGAAGCCACCCTGTAACAAGTACCATGATGAAGATGTTCTTAGCCCCATTTCAATTCCAAGCGAATTTTGTTGGTCGGCAAAAGCTGTGGTTAATTTGAATACATGTGTTAGTTTGTGTGTTCTAGGGGTGGCTCTAGCTATAGGTAGCCTAGGCGGTTGTCTAAAGCCCTTAAAATAGAATGACCCCCAATTTTTAAAATTTACTTTTATAAGCATATTAAAAAAATATTTAATGTTAAAGACATTGATAAAACTATATTGATTTGTATAAAGTTTTAGTTATTTTTTATTCTAAAACAAAGCCTATTAAATCGCCTTGATTGAATGAATCATTAGCTCTTTATTTTGTGTAGCATTTTATAAAGTCTCTTAATTAAAGTCATAAGTGATCAACCCTATAAAGTTTTCTTAGTTAAAAGATATTAATCGTCAATTGATTCAAACGAAAAGTCTATAAAATCAACCATACAATTAGTTGCCAATTGATTCAAAAACTACAAGTCCTATAAAATCTCTTTAATGAAAGTAATAAGTCCTATAAAATATCTCTAATTAGGAGAATAACACTCACTCCATTATGCCTTTTTACCTAACACCTAATTTATTTAATTTTTTTTACATATATTAACTCTTAAACCACTATAATAAACACACTAGAAATGGTATTGAAAATGTGAAAGCAATAAAATCTCAAGCTTAAAAAATAAAAGATCTTAAGAAAAATTAAATAGATTAGTATCATATTATCAATTGAAAATAATATATTAACAAATTCTAGAATATAAAACTTTGATGAATAATTTGTATTTCAAAAAGTTAGAAGAATAAATTTTAACTTTATTTTATCAATATTTTATATTTAAAGATATTATTTAATAAATTATTACAAAAGGCCTCACTTTAGAATTTCGCCTAAAACCCCAAATAACTAAGAGTCCCCCTAGTGTGTTGTATCCATCTGTATGTAATACTCAAAGTCTTATGTATGCAGTCATTGTTAATTTTCGGCTTTCCATTTGTCTAGTTGAGAGTGTACCTGCTTCGAAAAATCAATGCCATCGCATGAAGCTCAAAACCAATTTTAGTTCATGCAAACGGGCAATGATCTAATTCATATGTGTGCGTTTGTGTTAGTTTAGTCGATACGTAATTTGATTGTGTTAGTTTAATGAAACTGTTCTATTCTTTCAGAGATTAGGGAATATAGCATGCGTTTCAATAATTAATTTCGTCGCCTTTGGGAAAGAATAATTTATCATTCCCAAAGAACAATGAGAAACATGTTCACATATTTCCTTCCCTCCCGTGCATTTGGTTTTATTCTTTTTTAAGTTAGATAACGGTACTCAAAGAACCCGTTAACTCAAAACCTTGGATGTCACTTTACCATTGCCATCACGACCGCGCGGTTTATTTTATTTCCGGACGTCTTTCTACTCCACCTCGTGGAGATCTCCACAGGATCTCCCTCTTTCGGTCTTGCGATCTCTTCAAATAGAAGGGAAGGAAAAAGCTCCGCGTTTCAATTTCAGCGAAAAAAGGATAGAGAGCTGAGAGCGGAGTTGCAATTGCCATCTGCATCTCTTACTCTTTTCTCTCTAGACCACAGAGAAGAAGAGCTTCGAGAAATTCGGACCATGGAGTTGCGTTCAAGCCCTAAAAGCGCCATTCCCTCGCTCTTCTTCCTCCTCATCCTCCTCACCGCCTTCTTCTTCTTAGCTCTCCACCCAGTCTGTGCTCAGGTCTCTCTCTCTCTCTCTGTGCCCATGTATCCGTACATGCTTGACTTACGTTTTTGTATATTGATATCTTTGATTTAACATAGGAGTCGTTGATTGAAACTGAAAAGGAAGACTCCATTGAATCAAAAGATCTGGGCCGCCGTGGTAAGGTCAGTCTCACCTCTCCCTCTCTATACAATCTGTTTGGTTGCTGAGAAAATTGGCGAGAAACCAAAACAAAACAAAACAAAAGAAATTTATCAGGTACGCCACGTATATAGGTTGTATTAGTTTTTTTATAAAATTAATGTTAAATTCGGTTAAAATTCCAGCACATGTTTCATTTTGTTGGTTTTTAAGCTTGGGGCCAGCTCCTTGTTTTTAGCTCTACATCTTGAGATATCCTTATCTTTTCAACAAAAGACTTGTTAAACTCTTAAACACTTAAACAAAACTTATCCAAGAAAAATACAAATCAATTTGAATTTTAAATTTGACGCCAACATTCAAAAACTAACAGTTTTGACTTTCAGAAAGTGGATCACTTTACCTGTTTACTCTGTTCCTTTTGTGAATCTTAATTTAGTGTGTAATCATGCTCCTTATGATGAAATATAGAGATTTCAGTTTCTTTCCCTAATCTCATTTTCTCTGCAATCATGAGACATTTCTGAAATTCTAATGTCTTAGTTTAAATTCTTTTGGAACACATAATGTCTTGTTGTTTTTGAATGAGAATTTGTGGTATGGTACAAAATTAGTTATATTCAAATTAGAAGATCTACTTCATGGTTCTTTTTCATATATTTGGTATAATACATATATATTAACTTTTGTGTACAGATTAATTTGAGCAGCCTCAAGAGTATTGGGGATGAGACTGGTCTCGATTCTGTTGGTCTTGGTCTCAGCTTGGACCCCGAAGGTCTTGGAATATTTGATGCATTTGTGGCTAGTTTATCAATGATTCTTGTCAGTGAGGTTGGTGCATCAAATTTCTTGTGTTAGTTAGCTCAGATAGCTAGCTTTGCCTATATCTACCCACATCTATTTTAATTCTGCTATTAATATTATTTTGAGAGAGCGCAAGCTTGAAAATGTTGGACCAAGTCAGATTATCAAGCAACTAACTAACTTTGCTTTTGGCCCTTTCTATATGATTGTGCTTTCTTTACGAGATTGCTTTTATTGCCTTGATGATTTTCTTTTCCTCTTTAACTGGCAATGTGCTTCTAGATTGGAGATGAGACATTTATCATAGCAGCTCTTATGGCGATGCGTCATCCTAAGTCAATTGTTTTATCTGGTGCGCTCACTGCCTTGATTGTAATGACAGTAAGTTAGCTAAGGTTCTTAGTACAATAACTCCATCATTATGTTGCCCTTTTCTCTGTTTTTGGTGGTTCTGATGATGTCATGCATTTCTTGGTGCTGTTATGGAATGTTTCAGCAACTGCAAAGACTACTAAGTGCAGTTTCTCTTTTGCTTTATTCAGATTAAGAGAAGTTTTACATGTTGACAGGTGCTCTCCACTGGACTTGGTAGGATTGTGCCAAATTTGATATCAAGGAAGCATACCAATAGTGCAGCTACTGGTATATATCGTGGCTTTTTTTTCTTTTTCTGTTTTTTTTTTTTTGGGCTGTTTTCTTTTGTTCAGTTTGTCATTGAGACAGTTATTATGTAGGTCATCTCCAGATGCTCAAGACATTTATGTATAAATGGCTGTTTCTGGTTAAGCCTTTCTGTCCTGATGTCAGTTTTTGTTTGCAGCCATTTTAATGATTCTGTCCTCTCTTGGACATTATTCTTAGATCAGTGAAGCATTTCAATAATTCACAGTGGACTTTTAGTGTTTGCTTCAAAACACTTTTAATGCCTGGCAATACTGCCATAATGACTGCCTGTCTCGCTTTGACAGTAGTATGATAAATGTTTGCTTTTATTTTTTGGCACCCTGATGTTGTATGGTGTAGATCATGTCTTGTTCAGGGGAACAACTTCCATTCAATTACATATTGTACCCAAAATATGTGTTTTAAGCACAAGCCATGTGAGCAGTTTTGAGATGAGTGATTTTGCCTGGCTATTGTTTTGGGATGGGAATCCAAGGCTATGTTTGGTTTGGTTTTGAAAACATTTTTTGTGTTTGTTTTTATTGGAGGTAGTGTAGATTCTTTTGGGATTGGTGAAAAGTTTATTGGTTGTTAGAGTTTGTAAAAAAGAATTGGAATTGATGAAAAAGTGATTGTGGAAAATTTTTGACAATTTTTTGAGAATTAGCCAAACATAGCCCAAAGTTCCAGACAACTTTGGTGTTGCTTTAATCTTCCTGAACTATAGTTGTTGATCCCTTGTCTTGGCGGATCACAGGGTGTGCTTGGTAAGAGCTTGGGTTACTGTATTAAATGATTTTGTTTAATTGTCTTCGTCACATCCCTATTAGTGCGATTGAACCTTGAATATTTTGATTCCTTCTTCCAACTCTTAGATTTTATATTGCGTAAACTAAATAGTGTTTAGAATTTGCTTATCACAGAACTGCTTTTATCCCATATTGTCTGTCCACCCAAGGAATCAAACTTTTTGAGATGACATCATAATGTCTCTGAACTTAAAAAAGTTTCCAGTTTCCAGTTCCAAAATTATTCTTCTTAATTCGCACTCCACTAAGCAAAGGATTTCATATTTAGTCAAGGGTCAGTCACAAAACTTATTGCTGTTCGCATAAATCTTCTAAAGTGGGTAGTTATTTGGAATATACATAAACAGAATAGATTACTGACAACGTTGGACAGAGATAGCAATAACGTGACTTGGCATCTGAATAAGGCTAATTTGACTTCTGCAGTTCTTTATGCATTTTTTGGATTGCGGTTACTTTACATTGCCTGGAGATCAGATTCAAAATCTTCTCAGAAGAAAGAGATAGAAGAAGTATGTCTTCTATGGATAACTCCAGCTTCAGATTTGCATGTATTTTGTTCTGTTTTTGTTGATGTGGATGTCACTCTTTGTTTTTGAATAACTTGGTTGACAAGCGAGAGTTCATAGTGCTGGCTGTAAATGGGTGCTCTAGGAAAACGGGATCAAATGGTTTACCTGCATGATAAATTGCTGCAAACATGTTGATTCTTTCATCCAAACATGATTGTTAATTATAACCGTGTTCGCATACAGGAGTTCTTTGATAAAAAGGACTTAAACTTCTCTTTGAAATTAGTTCTGCAATCATTTTGGCATTTTTGTGTTGTAAGTGCAATGGCTCATGAGTGTGAACCTGTGAAGCCAATGTGCCAGACATCCATGAGTTAGGAGGATCTTGACCATATTTATTTTGAAGACTTACAGAAGCACTGGGAGGATCTCGACCATATTTATTTTGAGGACTCACAGAAACCCATGTGCTTGTGGGGACAATCAACATAATGGATTGTTGCCCTGAGTTGTGAACGTATCTTGAGTTCTCATCAAGATGGCAATAGGTTGTTGATTAATTACTTTTCTTAAGGTTGTCTACGCTTGAGTTGTAATTCTGACTGCAGTACTTCTAGAGTCAAAAGTGATCTTTGGGATATTCTAGGTTTTCGAATATGGTATGGGACTATTCTGGCACCACTGGCAGAATTTCCCTGGTGATGTTGTTGCTTCTGTCTCTGTGTCTGAAGTTGGGGAGCTGGGTATTGTCAGTGTTCCTTCTGTTTCGCCTAGTATCTCAGTGGTGATGCCCGTAACTGCTGCAACTCTAGCTGTTCTCGCAGGAAATTGCAGAAGTAAGAGAGTTGCGGGCTTCACTGTGATAGACGTGTGTATTATATGTTTCCATTACCCCTTTAAAACCCTTGGATCCTGTTTGGTTATCATCGCATGTAGTTTGAGCATCCACTAATTGGACAATAGCCTATACTTTATGGTGGCCCTTTCCACCCTGGCTAGCCTATCTTTTATGCATTATGTAAATTTACCTCCAAAGGCTAATAGGGTTTGTGACAGTTTTCTCAATGCCTTGATTTCTACGTATGAACAGAATAGTAGTGAGCCATCTATTTGTTATCAGTCTTGTACATATGGTATGTTGGTATGAGAAATGTTTGCACTGAATTTAGAGGTAATACCAATACTGTGCAGATACAATAGGGATTTAATACTATTGTGGTTTTTTCTTTTTTGTTGCCCAATAATATTATTGAGTTCCATGCTATGGAATTTTGATGTTTGTCAATGTTGTTTCTCCTGTACCTTTCTGGCAAAATGCCCATATACACCTGGAGTTGTAAGATAAGTGCAGGGTTCAAAGTTCTAGTCCTATATTTAACACTGCGATGTTTGTTCTAATTTCTTACTGCAATTGGAGGATGTCACATTAAATAGCATGTATGGACCGCCAAGCATAATTTGGGTCTATAGTTCATTTTGTTATATTCGGTAGTCTTTTCCTGGAATTGCTTTTCATCTCTTATATGCAGGTGGAAGAGAAACTTGAGGCTGGACAAGGGAAAACAACATTCCGCCGCTTCTTTTCAAGATTTTGTACTCCAATATTCTTGGAGGTATGGATAACACGCCTGATTCTTATGTTCTTATAACATTCAAATTGCCCAAAAGCAAGATCGTTTGCTTTTGTTGTTTATTAGATCAACATTTGCCATGCACATAGAATATGCGCATTCCTTCTACCAAAAGGGTAACTTATGATGTCTAAAGTATATAGTTTTGAGTCTTATGTTGGCTTTATAGCTGAAAAAAGCTCTGTTGTACTGTTTGCAGTCATTTGTATTAACGTTTCTGGCAGAGTGGGGAGACCGTAGCCAGATAGCTACAATTGCCGTAAGAATTCTTCCCTAGACTTAGTTCGTTGTGCTCATTTTACATTTCTTCAGGGTTCTGGTGCTTCATTAATGAATTGAATTTATTCTTCTGTGGTTCCGTATATGATTGTTGTTTATGTTTTGGTTCTCTCACCCACTTGCAAAAAGATTCAGGAGTTCATCAAGTCCTTGTGTTTGAAATCTCATATCCCTTCACTTATTATTAATGTTGATTTTTGTTACATGATAATGTGTAGATTCCTGGTGTATGCTAATTAGTTATGCTTACTTTGCAAGGTTGAGGACATTATAATAAGAAAGCTTTAGGTTGAAATTGCAATTTTTCTTCAACAACAGTTAAGTTCATTGTTTATGTATAACACGCATGCTCCCACATATGATTGGCTATCAATTCCAAGTCTTTCTGCTTTTGGTTTGAGATGTTAAAAGCTAGGTTATGCAGTTCCTATAATCTAACTAAACTCGTTTTATTTCCTTTTGCCTTAAAAGAGTTTAGTCTGTCTGTCCAAAACCCTCAAAGTGAAAATGGTGGCAATGGCCTGAAGCTCTCTTTATGTGCAAACTCTGAAATGAAATCTCTTCCTTCAAATGGTGGGAATTTTGGGACGAATTGGACCCTTTCTCTTGTTAAATGTTGTGATTTTTAGAAGGAACATCAAAGTAAAGTTGCACTGGGGGCACTGAAAGTACCTACTAGGTTACATTTTTTATTCTAGTTGTTTGAAGTAGTTGGAACCATTTTCCCTTCTGAATTGTGGCAAAATGCTCTTTGATGGAGGTGTTGATTTGTCTCTTTTGGACAAGGCATTTTGCTGCTTTGACTTAGTCGTAGATGATGCCCATTCCTTGATAATTTGCAAGTGTTTTGTTTACATGGTCAAGTGCCAGAGAAAGTATCGTGTGGAAGGCTTCGATCCTGCAGTTTTTTAAATCATACAATTGGGGTACTAACTAGGAGGCTTGAACATCTGTAATTGTTGCTACGAATCACTTATCAAAAAAAAAATGTTGCTACGAATCATTTCTTGGCTGAATGGCATGAGTTACTTGGCGTACTGGATGTTAACTTTTATTTCACTTGCGCCCTGGCCCTTGCAGTCTCTGATTTATTAATGGGGTTTTTTTTTTTTTTTGTGAGCTGACTTATTGATGGTTAAATGGAAAGGAGAAGAGACACTTATTTTAATCTTTAATTGTAATACAGTTTTCAGTTAATCTTGATCCGTTTTCCATGGATCCTGTAACAGTGCATTCTACCTGATTGTAACTGATGTTAGGTTTTAGTTATGAGGTTTTATGGTGCTAGGATCTGATCTCGTAGGGCTTACCTTTTATTTTTTGAAAAAAAAAATGATTGAATTTATTTTTGAATGCCATTAGGGCTTCTCGTTTGGTCTGGCATTCTGACCCGAACTGCCGCTTTGCTTTTGACTTGTGCTACCTCGTTGTGTTGGATTCCCAAGTGTCGAAGCTTTAAAGCTTCTCACTGCAGGTGACAACTTAAAAGTAAGAAAAAGATCGTCATCAAACTTCAACTTCTGACATGTAACATCATAAAAAACCCTAGGCCCCTTCTCCCCACCGATTGTGTTCCTCAACCGATTCCGAGTGCTTTAAACCAGAGATTGCAACCAGCATGTAAGGAAGTTCTTTTCGATGCAATGAAGATTTGAGAAATCAAAATCAGAACTGTCAAAACTTCAGAGAGAGAGGGAGAGGGAGAATTGAGGTTGTGAGGAATCCTTGACAAGGGCATTTTCCCATAACCAAATCTGTTGGCCAAGCATGTGTCTGTATTCATTCACAAATCTAGGGTACCATGTGTTCTACAGTAGAAAATGACTTAGCACTGGCGATGATGAACATTGGGACTCCTCCAATCACCATCATTTCCATTGATCTCGGTGCACCATTATTTTATAACTAATTTCTCGTCTCATTGTAGTCTTGATATTCTGTTTAAAACTTGTGCCAGATTGGGATTTTTATGGCTGAAACAAAATGTCCTTGATGACAACCTTGAACCTTCTAACCTGACCGAGCCAAGTTTTGGATGCTGGCTTTTGCTTTGAACGCACTGAGGATCAGAGTGTTTTGGAAGGGATTTTCCCAGTTCTACTTCCATTGACATGGAAGTCGAAATGGGTGTATTACGACATGATGGGATCAGTAACATGGGACCGTTACACCCTTTATTAACAATACCCTGTATTCTTATTTAGGTTGATTACCTGGAGGATTTGTTCTCTTCATATACAGTAGTATCTGTGGTATTTGCTTGGATTCTGATGTGCCAAGTCGTATTTTGCTAAACATAAAGGGTTATTAGCCTATAGAAAAAGATGATAGAAGTTTTCTGAGTTTCTCATATTTGTGGACGCTTGCTTCTGACCCTGCAGCTGGCAACACACAAAAACGCAATTGGAGTGGCTGTGGGTGCCACAATAGGACATACAATATGTACGTCAGTGGCAGTGGTTGGAGGAAGCATGCTAGCATCCAAGATCTCCCAACGCACTGTTGCTACTATTGGAGGGTTGCTTTTCCTTTGCTTTTCATTGTCTTCCTATTTCTATCCTCCCCTATGATTGTGATGTTGTGGCCGAACCCGATTCCTAATTCCCTTCACAGCATCAATAATCCTCACCAAAAGTTTTCCATTTTTCTTGTTTTTATTCTTGTTTTAATGTTTTTGGTGTATTCGAAGCAAAGTACGATGTGAACAGATACCCAATTTTTTTAGCAGAATCTCTTTTTGCTTTTTGTGAAAGGAGTGCTACTGATATATATACGTATAGCTTTTCTTCAATTTCACGAGTTTAGCTTTTGATGTCTGTAAGATTGATAACAAACTGGAAAGCTCCTAGTTACAGAGATCCATCTCAAAGAATATCGCCGTGAGAGAAACGTTGACGATAAAGAGTGAGTCACTGATGTTGTGTGATGGCTATTTTAAACATTCTGAAACAAAAATTGTCTTCTATGTGGTAAAGGGAAATATACTTTACTTAGTTCAACAAAAATAAATTGAGAATAATATTTTTGACTCCCGGTTTATAGAGTTAATGATATTTTGGTGTCTTAGTTCGTGATATTGAGTTCTCAAATTTTATCAATGTGGACCTTATAATAGATACATCCATTTGAGCGAAAAGAAATGTGGTGACATAAATTGGCGGTAGATCTAATTAGGATGTAGAAGTACCGTGTTGTTTGATTGTTAAAATTTTGGAATTGTGGAAATTTTTGAGTATGGGGTTGGTGAAAAAATAAAGAAAGTTTTATGGAAGTTAGTGAAAAAGTGAAGAAATAGAAAATTTGAATGAATATTATAATAAAAAAGAATTATGTAATGGAGGAGAGATTATTTTGTAATTTTTTTAATCAGGTCCGAAATTTTAAGGTGCCAAAATTTCGGTAATCAAACATCTAGAAATGATGTTTGGAAAGAGAAAGTTTTTAAAATTTATTCTCTTGGAGAATATGAAAGTAAAAAGTCTGTTTGGATAAATATTTTTATGAGATTAGTTTTTTTGGATTTTTGTAAAAAAAAATTGGTGTGTTATTTTTCACAGAAATTGAGTTTAATAATTAGATAGAAAAATTTATTGAAAATTGAAATGCTTTGTGTGTGAAAAAATCATGTTTAGATTGGAAAATATTTTTAAAATAAAAAAATATTTTTAAAACCATTAATCAAACATGGCCTTGTTCATTTGGTTTGTATTCTAGGATATATATGAATTCTAAAATTTACAAATCGAACATATTCAAATACCAATACACTAAAACAACTTATGTACGCATACTAATAAAGTTTAACATCACTTAAAAATTCTCAAAACACTTTAAATTTTAAAAATTTCACACAAATGAACATCCCCATATAGATTTTTCACTCTAAAACCCATGGGTCAATGTTGTTTTTAAATCCAAAATACCAAATTCATCACATTAAGTCCTTAAATCACTTGTAGACCCCACTATTCACACAAAACACCTAAAAAAACATATCTAAATTTTTTTTTCTTAATCATTATACAAAAAAACATTTTCAAAACCAAACCAAACATAACCATTTATATATTTCTACGCAGAAGTAAAAAATTGTAGACAATTAATGTAATCAACATATTAAAATATTGATATAAACCATATATTAGTAAATCTCGAATATAAAACTTTGTCACGTAATTTTGCATTTCAACAGAAAAAATAATAATTTTTAATTAAAATTTAATATAATATTATCTAACTGGTTAAAAAAGCCCTTACTTTTTAATCTAGGGCCACGCCCACTTCCATTTGAGCGGCCTGGAACGAAAATGTAATAGGAAATCTTTATATTGATAGTCTACCGGATGGTGTTTTGTAGTGACCTTTAGCTCCGAGTGAGCAATCTGATCAATGAAGCGAGGTTGTTTAGAAAAAAGACAAGAGGAGCATTCCCTGGTCTAGGCTCCGAAGCCTAGACCAATTAAGCAACCTGGGCAGAAGTTTGAGACAAACAAATCCGGAATGAAAACCCCCTCCAACTGGCGTATTGCATGGGCAAGAGCTGTCTGGAATCATATGAACTTTATCCATGTTTCTGCCATTGCAGAAATCATTTTATCATTGAAGGCCGTCCTACCTGTCTGAGAACAAGCCTCGAAGATATTTGTTGTGTCTCCATTTCCACCTAGTCCAAAAGAGTTGCTTCAATCCAGACCCAGCAATTCTTTGCTTGCTCTTCTATCTTCCATTTATCGAAGGTTCAAACTAAGACTTGTCAGTTATCTTGATTGCTGTTTGGTGGAGGTTTTTGTTGTCCTTGGTATAGCTTACTTGAAGAAGTTTTGAAGATGTAATATCAGTTACCAAGTCGGATAACCACAAAGAATTAGTGTGTGATTTTCCTGGATTGGTTACGACGGATAAGAAATGAAATGGACATGTCTGAGGATGCGTTTTAGCTCAACCAGATTTCCCAAACCACCCCACTTTTTCTCTCTTGCTTTTTTCACGGCAAACACCATAAACACAACCAAGTTTGAGTTTCGTCCATTCGAATCCAGCTGGTACCACTCTACGTCATTAGCTTATTCGACAAATGAGACAGCCGTTGGCGTGCTTCATGCTAAGGCGGTCACGAGTGGCACTTTCCAAAATTTGAAAGAGAGTAATTACATTCTTAATCTTGTGGTCAAGTCTCAGGATTTGGCTTATGCACAGAAGTTGTTCGATGAAATTTCTGACAGAGATGTCCGGGCATGGACAATTCTTATTTCAGGCTATGCTCGACTTGGAGCGTCTACAATGGTGTTAGACCTCTTTAGAGAGATGCGAATAGAAGGTGTTCCTCCAAACCAGTTCACGTTGTCTAGTGTTTTAAACTCTTCTTCTAGTACAAGTGACCTCCAAACGGGTAAGATAATTCATGGGTGGATATTGAGAAATGGGATTAATCTGGATATCGTGTTGGAGAACTCTATTCTTGATATTTATGCAAAATGTGGGCCCTTTTATTATGCCAAAAATTTATTTGAGTTGATGGTTGAGAGAGATACTGTGTCGTGGAATATAATGGTTGGAGCGTATTTGCATGTTGGAGACATGGAGAATTCTCTTAGTATGTTCAGGAGCTTGCCCCATAAAGATGTAGCAAGTTGGAATACAATCATGGATGGGCTAACTCGAAATGGGCGTGGAAGAGCTGCACTGGAGTTACTATATGAGATGGTGAGAAATGGACCTGCATTTAATAAAGTTACTTTTTCCATAGCTTTGATTTTGATTTCTTCTTTATCCCTCACAGAACTTGGGAGACAAATTCATGGCCGTGTTTTGAGGTTTGGATTTGAAAAAGATGGATTTGTAAGGACTTCCCTTCTGGATATGTATTGCAAGGGTGGAAAAATGGAAAAGGCATCATTACTCTTCAGAAAAAGGCCTATGGATTGGAGTAGAATGCAGAAGTCAAAGATTACGGAGTCAACAACAGAAATTATTTCATGTAGTTCAATTGTTGCTGGGTACATCCGGAATGGTGAGTATGAAGATGCTTTGAAATTTTTTATCTCTATGGTCTGTGGACAAGTTAAGGTGGACAGATTTACCATCACAAGCGTTCTGTCTGCATGTGCTAATACTGGGATTTTGGAACTTGGTCGACAGATCCATGCATATGTTCAGAAAGTTGGCCACACAATGGATTTTCACCTTATTTCCTCTTCAATTGACATGTATGCTAAATGTGGAATCTTGGATGATGCTTGGACAATATTCAAGCAAACTGGCAATCCTAATGTCGTTGTGTGGACTTCAATGATTAATGGCTGTGCTTCACATGGGCAAGGGAGGAAAGCCATGTGGCTTTTTGAGAAAATGATGCATGAGGGGATAAAACCAAATGATGTTACTTTTGTGGGGGTTCTAACTGCATGCAGTCATTCCGGGCTGCTTGAAGAAGGCTACAAATATTTCAGGTTGATGAAAGAAGTTTATGGCATCAAGCCTAAAGTTGAACACTTCACTTGTATGGTTGATCTTTATGGTCGAGCTGGTCACTTGGATAAGGCAGAAGAGTTCATTCAGGAAAATTCTCTCTCTCACTTGACTGGGGTTTGGCGATCATTTCTATCTTCTTGCAGACTTCACAAAAATATTGGCTTGGGAAAGTGGGTTTCTGAAACACTTCTTCGGCTTGAACCATTAGATGCGGGGCCTTATATTTTGTTTTCAAACATGTGCACTGCGAATGATGAATGGGAAGAGGCTGCTAATGTTAGAGGCTTGATGCAACAGAGAAGGATTAACAAAGTCTGTGGTCAGTCTTGGATACAACTGAAGAATGAAGTTCATACTTTTGTCATGGGAGATAGGTCGCACCCACAAGACACTGAGATATATTCGTACTTGGATGAGCTAAATGGGAGATTAAAGGAAATTGGATACTCATCAGATGGGAAACTGGTAATGCAGGATGTCGAAGAAGAGCAAAGGGAAATGCTTCTTGGTTATCACAGTGAAAGACTTGCAATGGTTTTTGGAATCATCAGAACAACTTCTGAGATGCCAATTCGGATAATGAAGAACCTTCGGATTTGTACCGACTGTCATAATTTTATCAAGTATACCTCTCAGATTTTGCTTAGAGAAATAATTGTGAGAGACATTCATCGGTTCCATCACTTTAAGCATGGCCTCTGCTCTTGTGGAGATTACTGGTAAGCAGGGCCTTACTGTCTCCCTATCTGATCCTGCAAGTCATAAATCATTCTAGTGACAGTCTGGATTTAGGCACCATAATTGGAAGCACTTCACCTTCGTACTTATTTAGACCATCAAACTTCCTAGTCCTTTCTTACTCCTCTTGAAAATGCAGGTATTTTTCAATGTCAGGAGAAATCGTTTTTTGGTCTTTTTAGTTTTAGTTTTCGATCCATCCACGTCTTTTGTTCATGGAACTCTCTCAAAGCTCACCGTTAGATATCTTGAATGTATGCGTTCGTGGTTAATCATTAGCCCTTATATTGTGAAGTGTGTATGTTTGTATATATGAAGTGGATTACCAATATCAAGTGCAGCCATTTGGGAATGTTTTTGTCCTTTCCTGTTTATCCGTAAAAGCGTCCTGGCTAGTAAACACCTAACTCTCTTCAGCATCCTGAAACCACACGAATGCCTCTCCCTCCATGTAAAACGAGCAGCTTAAGATCTTCTGGTTTGGAGGAGTCTAGACTTCTGGGGCAGTTATAGCTATAGCAAGCATAGGCAGTTGCTTATGGTCTCCAAATTTAGGAGTCCCTCAATTTAAAATTTTTTTAATGGTATATTTTAAAAAATTAATATTAAAGCCTTAAAAACTAAACATTAAAGAGTATATTGATGAAGAAGTCTATTAAATCTCCTTGATTGAAGGAGCATTACTATCTTCTTTTCAAACATTGACCCGGTTAAAGAGTATACTGTCTAGTAAATCTTAAAGTCCTGATTTGCAATAAAGATTCACCCAGTTGAGTTTTCTCCATCAAAGCTAGGAAGATCCACCCCAAGTTTTCGGGTTAAACCAAATCTAGAAAGTGCTTTGATGTGAAATATAATTATACAAATAGAAATAATTTCAAGTCACAACAATAACTTAAAAAATAAAACCTTGTCCTAAACCAGTTAACAAGTTTGTAACAAGGAATTTGTCTTAATTAATAAATAAAATTATCTGAAAACAACATAAAAAAAAAAACTTTTACAAAACTCATAAAAATTCACAAAAATCTTCTTTTCAAAGATAATTTTTTTACTCTATACTTGAAGATAAGGTGGACATATATGGAACTCAACCAAAGTGGGTAATGATTTGTTGGTTTTTTCAGCCAAATTTTTGTACGGGATGAAAATCATTTTAGGCATTTTGGAGTCAAATTTGGTGCATTTTTAGGTCAAATTGGACTTATAGATTCTATTTAAGCCCTTTCATTTTGAAAGTGTTACATATCATAAACTAATCATTTGATTGATAAGAAAAAAATCATTGATTATTGATACAATAGTATTTTATGTTTTTATGTGAAATAACAAAACTAAAAATCTTATTGGTTGTATGGTCATTTTAATTCTTACTTTTTACCCACATGTGTGTGACCAATAAACAATAATAGCACATATTACAAAGGAAACAATAAATGAAATTAAAATAATTCATACAACATTCAAATAAGAAATACACAAATGACAAATGTCTAACAAAATATTACTACCACTACCAAAGTCTAAACTCCAATAATGAAACATTAATAACACATAAATAATTGTATCATATAAATCACATGAGCCAAGTAAATAAAAAATAAATAAAAATAAAAATACTGGAAATAGAAATTTCATATTTCAGCTAAAATTTACGGTTTCAGTTCTAGTTCAAGAAATGGGGTAAATCCCATAACGATTCTTGTTGCGGTAAAGACTGGATATGGAGACGAAATTTTTGCACACACTTACTCTAAGAGTTAAGTAATGTTGGTGAAAAAGTGGGTTAAAAAGTTTAGAATATTTGATTGTAAAAAGATTTTTATTTGAGTTTGTTAAAAAGTAAGGAGAGAGAAAATTCATACATTTTTTAATAAAAAAGTAATAGAGTTGTCAAGAGAAAGTAATGGAATTTGTGAAAAGGTAAAATGAGAGATTATTTGATGTAGTTTTTTTTTTTGAAAAAATATTCACTGTTGGATTTGTATGAAAATTTTGAGATATATTAATGTTTTGACTTTTTTAAAAAAATTCTTAGAAAGTTAAAATTTTTTTTCTAAACATTAAAACCAAAAGTTGTAAAAAGTTTAAAAATGTTTGACAGTAAAATAATTTTAAGATATTTGCTGTTGACTTTCTCCTAACTTCCATGCTATTGAACAAAAATATAGGAAGATAAAAAATGAACAAACTTATTCAAATAATCAAATCAAATATCTCTCTTCCTTGGCATTAGATTGACCCTAATTTCAATAAAACTCATCAAATTCTCATTCTTTTAAGAACCCAAGGCTTCAAAATCATAAAAGCCTGAAACCTAAATCTCCAATCATTCAATGGCTAACATGTATGGGGCCAGTGGTGGAACCAGGACTCAATGGGAAGGGGGGCAAATTCCTAAGGCGAAATGACAAAAATTTTTTTCCTACGTAATGCAAAATGTGTCTTAGTGTTAAAATATCAAAAATTAAGAACTAAAAACATTAAAAAAATTAAAATACACATATTGTACTATTTGTTGAGATGGCAATTAGATCCTACGAGTCTATATTAGGGATCTTGTTAAACAAGTTGAAATAAAAACATGGGCCTATACAAACCCAAATTTTGTTGGCATCAAGCAACTATTGGCACAAACTAAAGAAAGGCAAGTTGAGTTCAGATAATTGCACTAACTAAAGAATCCTGTACATATTAAGATTGGGGGATAATGATCCCTATAAATCTATCTGCCTACTATTGATTGGTGCTTACACAACACAGGAACTCTTGTTCCAATGCAAGATGCTAGAATCATATTGCTTTCTGGGCTTTTAGTGATTCATGGTGGGAGGTTCCAGTAGAAAAAAGACAATCATAGTACAAACTCTCAATATGAAAATCAAAGTATATGACGATAGGTATTTGAAGTTTTAATTCTGAAAAGGAAAAGCTTGCCTCAAAAGCATCCCAAGGATGAATGAAAGAACAGCTTTGGATCCTGGAACAACAAATAGATATATCATAAAACAATTAAGGACTAAAAATGTCTTCAGAGTTAAAATATAAAAAATTATGGAAATGTCTAAGCAAATGAACAAGTCATATTGGAAACACAAAGGTATCCTCTATTATGTTTTATGTTCATGTTCTCATACATCTCGAAAAGAATTACTATGAATGGAATAGAAAATTAAATCAAAACCACTTGCAAAATGTCTCAGAGAACAACCTACTGTTATATATGAAAATCAAGTGTCAAGGATATGATGAACAAAATGCAGTAAAGTGATTTTTGGCAATGGAACCCTCATAAATTCATAATCACAATAATCCTAATCAATTATTCATCAAAAATCAATTAATCCTAAACAATTAACAACTTCTGTTTAATCACATCAATTATTCATCAAAAATCAGTTAATCCTAATCATAACTTCACAATTTTTGTTTAATCAAGAATTAAAGTAACTTGGCAACACAATTAATAGATTGTGAAGAATCTGTTTAACCGAGAGAGAGAGAGAAAGACTTGAGTTGAGAGAGAGAACTTGGAGGCAGGAGAGAGAGAGAAAGAGCTGTGGTCTGTGAGAGAGAGGAGAGAGAGAGAGAGAGAGAGAGATTAGGCCTCTGGCGTTCTGTGGAGGAGGAGGCAGAGAGAGAGGCAGAGTGAGAGAGGGCTAGCTGGAAGTGTCGGGAGGCCGGTGGGAGGCGGAGGCTGGAGTAGCGTCAGCCGTTGAGAGGTAAGGATCTGTGAGAGGAGAGGGTTGGGCGTTGGGGAGAGAAAGGGGAAATTGGGACTTTTAAAAAAAAAAAAAAACATACGAGCTAGGTTCTCCACGTTGGGCGGGCCTAGGCGCCTGGGTCTAGGTCCACATTGGTGGCTTGGGTGTACTGGGGGCAGGCCTAGGCTTAGCCCATAAAAAAAAAAAACATTGAACTAAATTTTCAAGTGATGGGGGGAGGCTGTCCCCTACCACCCCTAGCTCTTCCACCTTTGTATGGGGCATCGATTCAATAAAAAGGCTAAAGAAGGTCAATCATTCCCCAACTCCGAATTTTTTGCAGTAGAATGATTGTGAAGGGCGAGCAAAGTCTAAATATGAAGCCCTAAGCAAATAAAACCCCAACAAAGCTTGAATTCCATTCAAATCCCCCCACGTGCAAACAATTCCTTATGGCCACCCGCACAATAAAGCTGGACTTACTTGGCCTATGTAGTTTGGGGGCTGCATTGGCTCGGAGTTTACCAGTCCGTTAGATGGATTCTAATCCGATGGACCTGTAGGGCTGGATTTCTCCTCGTCACAAAAAAAGAAAAGAAAAAAGAATTTGTTGCACTTTGCAAAAAATGAACAAACTTTTTCACATAGACACATTTCAAATAGAATCAAATCAAATATCTCTCTTGGCAATAGATTGACCCTAATTTCAAATAAAACTCATTAAATTTAAATTCCTTCAGGGCACCCAAAATTTGAAAATTGTAAAACAAAAGCCCAAAACTTAAATCTTCAATGGCAGATATGTATGGAGCCTCAATTTAATAGAAAGGCTAAAAAAGGTCGTCCATTCCCCCAATCTAAATTTCTCACACACAAATGATTATGAAGAGCGAGCAAAGTCTAAAATAAAACTCTAAGAAAGCCTTGAGTTTCATTCGTAGGCTTGAGGTCTTATTTTGAGTTTAATGTTGGATCTTTTTTTCTGTGGTCCTCAGTAGTATACAACCTGTTTTATTTGTAAAAATTTATAAAAAGTTCTTTCAATTTTTGATTTACGATTCCTTAATTATTAGTATAAGGAGAAAGAAGTCTCTCCAGTGATTATAGTGGTTACTTTCATTAACATTGAACTACGCTATGCTCACAATTAGATGAGAAATATCAATCTCACCCATTAAGCTAATGAAGAAGGGAGAGGTAGGCTAACATTCAATCTTAGGAAGAAGGGGAAAAGGGAAAATTCAAGTGATGCATTCTAGGTTTAATTTGACACATAACAAGAACATTGTTCTCAAATATCAAGAAGTAGCTGAGAAAAATAAATAAGAAGATTCTTTGGCTGCAGAAAAAAATACCACATCAGTTTGGATTTCTCCCTCCAATAGGTTTTTTCCAAGTCGAATCGCTCTTAAGGACTAGCATGACAAAAGACGGCTATCATTTACCCGTGAAGTTAGTACTTGATGGGTGAGGAGTAATCAGCAAATCTGGCTCAGTCCAAAGTGATGAATAAGAATAAAGCCTCTTCAAAAGAAACCCAGAAAAGACATGAACCACACAAGCCAAACAGAAACCTAGGGCTTTGGGGATGAATCCAAAAGGGCTAGGAAAACTAGGCATGTATCCAGTTTGCTGAAGGAGCCCATTTGGGTAATAATCCTTGGGGCCAGCCCAACTATTGGTTGGTACCCCTATAGGGATCCTAGAAAGATTCCTTGGGGCCACCCATGGCAAAGCCTTGAGTTCCATTTGAATCCCTTAGGTGCAAACAGTTCCTTATTGCCACTCCAACGACAAAGCCGAACTTCTCTAGCCTGTGTGACTTGGGGGCTGCGCCACTCTTGAGTTTACCAGCCCGTTAGGTGGATTCTAATTTGGTAGGCTTGCCGGTTTGGGTAAATCATTGGAGTTTGTAATTAAAAACTAAGGAGAGAGATTATTTAATGAAATTTTTTAATGAGAAAGTAATGAGTTTGTTAAAAAGAGGAGAGAAAAGATTTTATGTAGTTTTTTTTTTTATGAAAAAATATTTAAAGTTGGTTTGAAGAGCTTTTGGAAGTTGTATGAAAATTTTGAGATTTTGATTTTCGGTTGTAAAAATTTTGACTTTTTGAAAAACTTTTTCTTAGAAAGTTGAAATTTTACTTCACTAAATAAAAAGTTGGTGAAAAAGCTTAAAAATATTTCATTGTAAAATGATTTTTATGCTTTGGCTTGTGTGGCTAAGGGGTTGGACCGACCCAGAGTTTACCAACCCCTTAGGTGGATTCTAATCTGGTGGGCTTGCCGAGTTAGGTTTTTCCTCATCACCTAAAAAATAATTTTTACTAGAGTTTGTATTTAAAAACTAAGGAAAGAGAATATTTCATAGAACTTTTGAATGAGAAAGTAATGGATTTGTAAAAAAGAAAAGAGATAGAAGATTTGTTTTTTTTTTTTTTGTTATAAAAAAATATTGAAAGTTGTGTGAGTAGTTGTTGAAATTTGCTTAAAATTTAGAATTTTTTATTTTTGGTTGTAAAAATTTTAACTTTTTTACAATTTTTCTCAAAAAGTTGAAACTTTTTTCATACAAAAAAATCAAATTTCAAAAATTTTCTCTTTCCAAACATCTCCCCCAAAATTCTCACAACAACAAAAAAGAATATATATCTCAACATTTTTTCTTAATATCATTACAAAAAATATTTTAAAAAACACAAACAAATATAGCGCTAAGGATTGCATACCCGATTTGTTGTTTTTTCAAACTTGGGTTTTTGTAAAACTTTGATAATGAAGAACAAAGTATTTGTGACGCAGAGATGAGAGTAGAGAGAAATGAGTTGTTGATAAAATATGTGTATTTTTTGTAATAATAAACATGTTCATTACATGAGTATTTATACATGAGAATCAACTCTGTGTGTAGAAACTGACTAACTAATTTACCTATGACAAACTAACAATAATCAGTTGCTTGTTCAGCTTTAAGTCTAACTCATCAGCACAGCCCAGTTTATCACAGCATCATAAGTTCCAAGTGACTTCCAGTGAGTTCAGCGTGTGAATAATAAGAACTCTAATACTCCCCCTTAAGAGGCACAATGAATGTCATGAATGTTCATCTTGGATAAGAGAAAATGAAATTGTAGCTGAGCTAAGAGACTTAGTCAAAATATCAGCAAACTGGTGCTGAGTCCGAATGTGTAGAGCATGAATTAAACCTGATTGAATTTTCTCACGAATTAGGTGACAATTCAGCTCTATGTGTTTGGTTCTTTTGCTGAAAACAGGGATAGCAGCAATGTGTAGTGTAGCCTGATTATCACAAAATAAAAGAGCTGATTGAGGATGAAGAACATGAAGATTATTTAGAAAGAACTTGAGCCAAGTTATTTCACAACTGGTTATGGCCATTGCTCAGTATTCAGCTTCAGTTGAGGACCGAGATACGGTTGACTACTTCTTAGACTTCCAAGATACAAGTGAATCACCAAGAAAAACACAATATCCCGTTGATGTGGTACTCGCCCATGGATGAGATCCAACAATGAAGAGGGAACCTAAGATCGTTCTGAATAGATTTGAATGGTAACCTCGACCCATTGTTTATGACAAACAAGAACCTTGGTAGTGGAAATTTCCTTTGATAAGTCAAGATGAATGCCACAGGAAATCCCGATAAGTTCGAGAAGTTTCTTCAAAGAACCATAGAGAAATATTCTCACAATTTTACTGAAAAATCAAGATCCCTTTCTCATTGCTTAGGTGCCTATTTAAAAGGCTGAACATTGCCTAACATAATTATCCTAATTAAGGCTGAAATCTGGTAAAGGAATAAATCCTACTCGCCTAAAAGAGAACATGAAAACTAAAAATAGGAAAGGAAATGGCAGCATTCACAAGAGTCAAAAGACAGTCATAAAAGGAAAGAAAGTGGCGCCAAAAGTAGCCATAAAAATCAGATCCTTCTAGAATATTTCGGCTTAGCCTTGAACAAATTCTTCTAGAACTTGAATCATGGTGACAAATCTTTGTTGCTCACATGGATCATGCTCAATGGGCCTCCACGCATTTGCTTGAGCCCATACCTCTTTAAACTTCTTTGCTCGTGCTCTTGTAACCGGCCCAATTGGGACTTGAACTAGATCCTTTGAAGCTGTACTAGGATTTGCATTATTCCCCTCCTTTTGGAAAAGATTTTCCCTCAAATCATCACCTACATCAAAAGGACTCAAACCAGTAACATTAAAAGTAGCACTTACATTGTACTCACCAGGTAAATCTAGCTTGTAAGCATTGTCATTGATGCACTCGAGGACTTGGAAAGGACCATCTCCTCTTGGAAGCAATTTGGAATGTTTTTGTGCTGGAAATCGCTCTTTTCTCATATGCAGCCAAACCTAATCTCCGGGTTCAAAAAGCAGCTTGTGATGCCCTTTGTTGGCTTGTTTTGCATACTGCTCCGTTCTGCGCTCAATGTTGAGTCTGGCTTTCTCATGAATATGCTTCACAAAGTCAGCTTTCTTTTTGCCATCTAAATTAACATGCTCAGTCAAAGGCAAAGGAGATAAATCCAATGGAGTTAGAGGATTAAACCCATACACAATTTCAAATGGTGAAAAATTAGTAGTAGAATGAACAGCTTTGTTATAAGCAAACTCAACATGTGGTAAACATTCTTCCCATGTTTTGATGTTCTTTCTAATGATCGCCCTCAATAAAGTAGACAAAGTCCTATTTAATACTTCAGTTTGACCATCAGTTTGTGGATAACAAGTAGTGGAAAACAATAGCTTAGTACCTAGCTTACACCACAAAGTCTTCCAAAAATAGCTCAAGAACTTAGCATCTCTATCCGAAACAATTGTCCTCGGCATGCCATGTAACCTCACAATCTCTCTAAAGAACAAGTCAGCAACATGCGAGGCGTCATCCGTTTTGTGACATGGAATAAAATGTGCCATCTTAGAAAATCTATCCACAACCACAAAAATTGAATCTCTTCCACGTTTAGTCCTAGGCAATCCTAACATAAAATCCATTGAAATATCAATCCAAGGCTCACTAGGAATTGGTAAAGGAGTATACAAACCGTTGGGTCACACTTTGGATTTAGCTTGCCTACATGTGACACATCTACCACAAATTCTTTCAACATCTCGTTTCATGTGAGGCCAATAGAAGTGTTCCTGCAAAATAGCTAAAGTCTTTGCAACTCCAAAATGTCCCATTAACCCCCACCATGTGATTCTTGCACTAATAACTCCCTCAAGAACAATTAGGCACGCATAACTTATTCTCTCGAAATAGGAATCCATCAAGCCTAAAGAACTTACCACATGCGGTTTTCTCACAAGCCCGAAATTCCTTACAAAATTCATGGCCATTAGCGTATAAATTTTTAATATGCTCAAAACCAAGCAATTTTGCATCAAGTGTGGAGAGTAATGCATACCTGCGAGAAAGTGCATCAGTGACCACATTCTCCTTACCTTGCTTATACCAAATGACGTAAGGAAACATTTCAATAAACTCCACCCAACTCGCATGCCTTTTGTTTAGCTTGTGTTGGCCCTTCAAGTGTTTCAAGGACTCATGATCGATGTGAATCATGAACTCTTTAGGCCATAGGTAGTGCTACCACGTCTCTAAAGCTCGAACCAATGCATACAACTCCTTATCATAAGTTGGATATTTAAGGCTGCCCCGCTTATTTCTCGCTGAAGTAAGCAATTGGTCGTCCTTCTTGCATAAGAACTGCGCCTATACTAATACCTAAAGCATCACATTCAATCTTCAAACATTTTAGAAAAGTTAGGTAAAGACAATAAGGGGGCGTTGGTCAGCTTCTCTTTGATTAATTGAAACGCCTTCTCTTGTTCTCTCCCCATCTAAATCCAACGTTCTTTTTGATCACTTGGGTAAGTGGTGCGGCTATTACTAAAGTCCTTCACAAACCGCCGGTAAAAACTAGCAAGTCATGAAAACTACGAACATTACCTACACTTGTGGGACTCGGCCAATCTTGGTTGCACGTACCTTCTCTTCATCAACCTGTATACCTTGTGCACTAACAACAAATCCCAGAAATACAAGCTTATTGGTGTAAAAAGTACACTTCTTCAGATTAGCAAACAATTTTCTTTCCTAAGCACATCTAAAACAATTTCAAATGTACTACATGATCGTCCACATTTTTACTTTAAATTAGTATATCATCAAAGTAGACAACAATAAATCTGCCTATAAATGCACGTAAAACATGGTTCATAAGTCTCATAAAGGTGCTCAGAGCATTAGTCAATCTAAAAGGCATAACTAACCATTCATACAAACCATATTTTGTTTGAAAGGCAGTTTTCCATTCATCTCCTTCTTTTATCCTAATCTGATGATAACCACTCTTTAAATCAATCTTAGAAAATATGCAAGAACCATGCAGCTCATCTAACATATCATCTAAGTGTAGAATAGGTGACGATACTTAGCCCAAGGTTGTTTTGCAAAGAATCCATAATTGATTTTGATGCTGAAGAAATACAAACTTCTGGTGTGTCCAAGTGTAAACTTCTTCAAAGATTAGCTACAATTTGTGGGACTCGGCAACTCAAACATATTCACGTACTACTTCTAATTTCGTCAACCATATTACTTTAAATGTAGCATATCATCAAAGTAAAACCTAAAAACAACAACAAATCTTATGCGGTGTAAAAAATACACTTCTTCACATTAGCAAGTCTCATAAAAGTGCTCGGAGCATTAGTAAAACAATCTAAAATGCATAACTAACTATTCATACAAACCATATGCTATAGTTTGAAAGGCATCAAAGTAGATTAACAACAAATCTACTTTTATCCTAATCTGACATAACCATTTCTCTATTATAAATCATGCTCGGAGCAAAGTATGTAAGCTAACTAATGCACATTAACATACAAACCGTTGTTTGATAAGGATGACATAGGATGACTTTTTAACCAATTATGTTCTTTACTAATCAATTCACAAATTTTAAATGAACAGATTCATAAATTGACAAGTGCATTCGAAGATTCGGCGTCAACATATTCACTAATTCAAATGCACCTGAAGATTCACAAGTATTTATATGTCACACCTCGTGCTGGTACTTACAATGCACAAAATTCAGAGATTACCACATGATAAAAATAGGATCGCTTAAATGCCCTCGAATTTACTTAGACTAAAAGTTTTCGTTAAAATTAGAAGATCAATTTAGAAGCTTGAACAAAAGAGGTGAAATTACCAAAATATTAAGTCGGAATAAATGACACTTTAATTAGGTAGATAGCAAATTATTCATAATAAAAAGATTAATACAAGGAATTTGATAACAAGGTAAAATTGAAAAACATGAAGATTATCATGAGCACTGTTTAGTATCAAGGAGGGTCCTTCGGGAGGATAACAAAAAAATAGGCCTAAGATATGAATTTGAGCCACCTATATACAAAAGTCTATTGCTCAATTTTTGATAATCTCGTTTTTATTCTTGGAGGAAGACTATGTTTCGACATCGACCAACAAAGTCTCTATGTGTAATGGATGAGGTCTCTTATACCTCTAATGTAGTATACGTACCTTAATAACTAGGTAAGGTTTTCGTTATCTGAACACTTGGAAAGTGCAATTTGACACATTTAAGATCTGATTTTTCTCTCCGGATCATAGTTTGTGTTGTTATTGCAAGTTCTGCAAAATTCTTGGTGATTGACAGCATTTTTAGATCAAAGTGTTTAATTCTGTTGACACATTGAAGACTAGTGTCGACATAATGTCTAAGTTTTGAAGGATTTTAGATTTTACATTGTCAACTTTTCTAAAATTTATTTCAAATATTGAGGTTATCTTTAAAATATTTTAAGTGTACTTGAACACCATTACACAAGTTGATAAGATCAATTTTTCATATTGTAGGTGTTTAAAGAAGTGTTGGAATGGATTGGACACTTTAAAGAGAGCACTCACACTCGACACATTGCACTTACAGCAAAATTCATTTGACAGCATTTTAGAAACAATGTGTTCACATTGAAGATGTGTCGACACATTGCACTATCTCCCGAGAGCAGCAAAAGTGTCGATCAATGTGTCGACACATAGTGCGAAATTGAGAATCCTGGAAACGACGCCAGATCATCCAAAATGTTTCCAAAAGTCTTTTAAACCCTGCAACAGTAATGAAGCCACTTGATGACCGTTGAAGACCTAGGGGCTATAAGAAGAACGAGATGGAGAGAGAAGAAGAGCTCGATCATCATCGCAACATCTAGAGAGAGAAAAAGCTAGATCCAAAGAAATCCATTTGCTGATTCCTTCAAGTCAAAGCTTCATTGTTAAAACTTCTCCTCTTGCTCGTCATTGATGACTTTGCCTTCAAAGGGAGAGAAATTTATTGAAGAAGAGACAAACACTTGCTATTACTCTTGCCCTAACTTCTAGAGAGAGAAAGTGCTTTGAAGAAGAGGGAAAACCACATCTACCAAGAAAGCTTGTGCTCCACCTTCCAAACTTTAGCTTTCTTTGAGAATCTTGTCTTCTTGCACTCTATTGAGCTTTCACTTGCTATTTGGCTTAAAGAGCCATTCCACACGTTTTGAGTTTTCATTGCTTATTCAGCTTAGAGAGCCATTCCTTATTGTACCCATTATTTGTAAACATTTGAGTGTTGGGTAAACACTTGGTCCTACTTGTGAGGTAGAAGAAATCCCTTGGGTTTTGGGATTTGTGAGAGAGTTGAAGCGTGAGCTCAAAAAATGCTTTGTAAAGGTTCCTTAGCACCCCGGAAGCTAAGGTGTATTTGCTATTTGGAGAATAGTGAAAGGAAGCCCAAGGAAGTAAATAGCCTTGGGGGTGGATGTAGGCAAGTGTTGGCCGAACCACCTAAAATTCGGTGTTGTCTCTCTAACTCTATCTCTCTTATCTTTTGTTCCATATCCATATTTGTGGTGCGTTATGCTTTATCATTATTGCATATATTTTGCTTAGCATTATACACTTTCAGATCTGCATTTTTAATTGTTAAAAAGGGTATTTTTCAAATCTAGGTTTTTATCGAAAAGGACTTAGTTTTTTGATAAACCCAATTTCACCCCCCTCTTGGGTTGTTAATTAGACTTACAGTTGTTGATGGCTCAGTAATCAACGCACATTCTCCACGTCTTATCCTTCTTAGGTATAAGTAAAATCGGGACCGCACATGGGCTCATACTCTCCCTCACTTGCCTTTTCTCCAACAACTCACTTACTTGCCGTTGAAGCTCTTTTGTCTCCTTGGGATTGCTCCTATAAGCTGGTTGGTTTGGAATTGTTGCACCGGGGACAAAATCGATTTGATGTTCAAGCCCTCGGATTGGAGGTAACCCTTGTGGTGTTTCCTCAGGGAAGACATCCTTATATTCTTGCAAAAGAGAAACAATAGAACTAGGCAAAGCAAGGTCAACTTCGTTAGTGTTTAAAAATGCCTATTTGTACAAAAGTACAATCATTGGTTGATTTGAAAGCATCGCTCGCTTAATCTCACTCACTTTTGCATAGAAATTCTTTTATTTTCTCTCTAATTTTCTCTCAATGGCCAAAATTTGATTTTCTTTTTCTCTCTCATTTTTCTTGGCCTCTCTTTTTTTTTCCGGCTCTTTTTTCTTTTGGTTCACCTCTTGTTTTTTTTAAATCGCTCTCCTTCTGCAATCTCACTTGATCCTCATATACTTGCTGCAACGTCAATGGTACAAGAGTGATTGATCGTTGATTAAGTACAAAGGAATATTTGTTTGTAAAGCCATCATGCTTCACATACCTATCGAATTGCTATGAACGCCCTAGCAATAAGTGTCCCGCTTGCATTGGTACTACATCACACAACACTTCATCTTCGTATTTACCGATTCGAAATGCAACTAACACTTGCTTGTTCACTCTTATCTCACCACTATCATTTATCCATTGCAACTTGTACAGTCTAGGGTGCTTCAACATGGGTAATCCTAATTTTTCCGCCGTAATTGTGCTTGCAACATTAGTACAACTACCACCATCAATAATCACACTACATACCTTGTCTTTGATGTAGCACCTAGTGTGAAAGATGTTCTCCCGCTGTACTTCATCAACTCCCTTTGCTTGCATGCTCAAAGCTCTCCTTGCCACCAAGGTTAATGCATTAGGGGCTAAATATTCCTCCTCGGAAATATCCTCCAATGGTGGCATGTCATCGGTGTCGGAATCTTCATTTTCGATCACAATTTCACCATTGTCTTGCAATACCATGACCTGCTTGTTTGGGCATTTACTTGCTATATGTCCTTGACATTTAAAACATTTAATGTCACAATTCCTAGAGGTAGAAGCTTCGGTTTTACCTTGAGGAACGTGGCTGGTGGTCGCGGACTTGGGCTCGGTTTTGGATGTTTGTGACTTGTCCAGCTGCTTGGTATAACTCGGTTTCCAAGAGTTAGAATTGGAGTTATGGCCTGCACGTGACCCACTCCCTCTCTTGAGTTGTTGCTCCACTTTGATAGCCATATGCACCATATCTTTCAACTCCACATAATGCTGCATCTCACCTCGTGGATCTCTTGATTTAATCCATGTAGAAATCTAGCCTCTCTTGATCCTCCTCTACATTGCTCGGATCATAGCAATCTCCATCTCCTTCTAGTTACTTCTCTAGACTTCGGCCTCCTTGTTAAGACCTTGTAGTTTTTTGTACAACTCTCGATAGTAGTAGTTTGGAACGAACCACTTTCTTATCATCGTTTTCATATCCTCCCATGTCTTTATTGGTTGTTCTCTATTCTGCCTCCTGCTTATCACAAGTTGATCCCACCAAGTAATAGCATATTCAAAAAAGTCAATCATAGTTAGTTTTACCTTCTTTGCCTTGAAATAGTTGTGGCAATCAAACACGAACTCCATCTTCTTCTCCCACTCAAGGTATGCTTCAGGATCAGTTCTTCCTTGAAAGGATGGAATCTTCATCTTAATACCACCCAAATTGTTATCTTCCCGATTCCTAGCTTCTCTAAACTGCCCTCCAGGTCTTCTATTATTAACAACAGAATCCCGATCCTTTTCTTCATCAAAACCAAACCTATAACGCTC
Source organism: Morella rubra (assembly GCA_003952965.2). Taxonomy (NCBI): domain Eukaryota; kingdom Viridiplantae; phylum Streptophyta; class Magnoliopsida; order Fagales; family Myricaceae; genus Morella; species Morella rubra. The sequence continues at coordinate 122,181 of RXIC02000118.1, read as the reverse complement.
TTCATCCTCAACCCTTGCCTCCCTCGGTGGAACTCTTTCCCTTCTATGCAAATTAGGGGCGTTTTGTGGCTGCCTCTCAAGTGTATTCTCCATCTGATCTATTTGTTCGTGAACCTGCTCCATTTTCAACTTCATCACATGCCTCATCTCACTCACCATGGCCTCCATAAACACCTTCGGGTCAACTAGTGTCGTAGCATCTTTGGCAACGCTCTTACCATTGTTGTGAGACATGGTTGCTGCAAAGCAAAGTTAGAAAGAGAAGGACCTCACAATTCACTCCCTTATGTGTTTACACTCAAGGATGTGGCTCACTCTACACCTTTTTTGCACTCAAAAGAAATTAGTGGCTTTTACCCTCTGATATTGTCACCACTCTTGCCTTTTTTCACTCAATAATTCTCTTGCAGTTCTTTTAAAACTAAACGAACAATACTCAAAATTTTCAGCAACAATTCACCAAGAACTCATCAAGGAATTTCAGATTTGAATACAAGGAACACAGCTGATTAGAATTTCAGAAGCACAGAATAGCAAAATTTTTTACGAAAAAAAAATACTTGCTTTAGGGTAAGGTGATTTTTGGGCTTATTGGAACCACTATGGAAACAAACTTGGTTGGTAAGTGATGCTCAGCAACCGTTTTTGGGCTTATTGGAACCACAATATATGGAAACAAACAAAAAGAAAGAAGAATAAAACTCTTCTTCTTCTTCTCTTCGACTCTCTCTCTCTCTCTCCTTTTTGATGCTCAGCAACCGTCTTTTGATAATAACGGAATAAGATTTCGAAAAAAAACTAGGGTATGTGAGACCAGAAAATTTTTTTAAACATGAACTAGAACAAACAGTTTGAACAGAGGGTAAAGGAATTCGGCTAAACTAGTATGTGAAGACTATGAAGAAACAAAGAAACGAAAATTTAAAAAGATAGGCAAACCTGAACGAGAAACTGGCTCTGATACAAATGATGTGGTACTACTCCAAAGATGAGATTCAACAACGAAGAGGGAACCCAAGATCGTTCTGAACAGATTTGAATGGTAGTCTCGACCCATTGTTTATGACAAACAAGAACCTTTGACGACATAAACGGTGGTGAAAATTCCGTTTGATAAGTTGAGATGAACACCACAAGAAATCCCGATAAGTTCGAATAGTTCTTCAAAGAATAGAGAAATATTCTCACAATTTTACGAAAAATCAAGATCCCTTTCTCATTGCTTAGGCGCCTATTTAAAAGGCTGAACATTACAAGGAAAAAAAACCCTAACATAATTATCCTAATTAAGGCTAAAATCTGGTAAAGGAATAAATCCTACACGCCTAAAAGAGAACATGACAACTAAAAATAGGAAAGGAAATGGCAGCCCACAAGAGTCAAAAGACAGTCATAAAAGGAAAGAAAGTGGCGCCAAAAGTAGCCATAAAAATCAATCCTTCTAGAATATTTTGTTTAGCCTTGATCAGATCTTGTAGAACTTGAATCATGGTGACAAATCTTTGTTGCTCATATGGATCATGCTTAATGGGCCTCCATGCATTTACTTGAGCCCATGCCTCTTGAATGAGTCCGTTGAGTACATCTTAAACTTCTTTTCTCGTGCTCTTGTAACCGGCCCAATTGGGACTTGAAGTAGATCCTTTGAAGCTATGCTAGGATTTGCATCACCCGTGATTGACTTCCTTGTATCAGCATATCCAGCCTAATCCAAGTCAATAAATGCCTTGAGATGTAAAGAGGAAGAGAAAGGAAAAAATAATCCTTGACCAGAAGAGTTTTTGGGATATCTATGAAATATATGAGCAGCATCGAGATGAGTATGATGGGGCTGATCCAAAAACTGTCTAAGAACCTGGACCGCATAAGAAATAGGCATAAATGTCGTTAGTGAAAAGACGAAATGGATGGAAGGACGCATTTTTAACAGAAACTTACCACAGGGACTAATTTGTAACTTCTTACCTTTGGGACTAATTTGTGATTTTCTTTTACTACAGGGATGTTGGTGCAATTTAAGCCTATAAATATCGGTTGGTTATGTTGAAATATAGAAGTCACCATAGGATCAGCAAGAAGTGAACCTCATCCTTGACTAATTTTAAATTCTTCTCAATGAGTCTTGACAGGTTTAGACCAAGGAAACCTATATCAAATAAAATATCAATGCAAATTGTCTGACAAAAGATATTCTAGTGGAGGATCTAGCCACTTCCAAGCCGTGAAAGTACTTGAGAACCCAGGTCTTTGATCTTGAATTCTTATCAATAACAGTCTTCAACTAAGTAATTAGAGAGAGATCATTACTAGCAAGGATAATGTCATCTACGTAGATCAAATGGGCAAGAAATGAAGTACCGGATTGCTTGGTAAACAAAGTATAATCAACTCGGGATTGTACAAAACTAGAAGCTAATAGGAACTTAGAAAACTTAGAAAATCATTGTCGTGAAGCTTGCTTCAAGCATACAATGATTTGTTAAGTTTACACACATTTGACTCCCCATTCCTGTGAAAACCTTGTAGCAACTTCATGTATATTTCTTCATGCAAATCACCATGAAGAAATGCATTATTAACATCGAGCTGATGTAAGTGCCAATTCCAAGAGGCAGCAATAGCAAGGAGGACATGCACAGAAGTCAGCTTAGCTACAGGAGAGAATGTCTCAAAATAATCAAACCCTTCTCTTTGAGTAAAACCCTTTGCAACCAATCGAGCTTTATACTTTTCAGTAGTCCCAAGCATTAAGCTTCAGTTTATATACTCATTTACAAGCAACAGGAGAGTCTTGTCATGAGGTAAAGAACACATAGTCCAAGTATTATTGGATTCTAGTGCAGTAATTTCTTTGGTCGTTGCATCGCACCAGTGAGGAGACTGAATAGTTTCTTGAGAAGAAGAAGGTTCAGCATGTGAATTTATAGCAAGCACAAAGGATCAATGATTAGGAGACAATTTAGAATAGCTAAGAGTAGAGGAAACATCATAAGAATCACCAACCTTATGAGAACCTGAAGACATGGATTCATATGTTTTGTCATAAGAAACTATGGGTAACTTGCAATGATAATCATGTAAGTATGCTGGTGATTTCCTAACCCTTGAAGACTTTTGGGCTAGAGGCCAAAGATGAGATTCAACAACGAAGAGGGAACCCAAGATCATTCTGAACAGATTTGAATGGTAGTCTTCGACCCATTGTTTATGACAAACAAGAACCCTCAGTATAAAGAAGACGACATAATACGGTGGGTGAAAATTCCGTTTGAATAAGTTGAGATGAACACCACAAGAAATCCCGATAAGTTCGAATAGTTCTTCAAAGAAGTAGAGAAATATTCTACAATTTTCGAAAAATCAAGATCACCTTCCATTAGCTTAGGCGCCTATTTAAAAGGCTAAACATTACAAGGAAAAAAAAACCCTAACATAATTATCCTAATTAAGGCTAAAATCTGGTAAAGGAATAAATCCTACACGCCTAAAAGAGAACAACAACTAAAAATAGGAAAGGAAATGCAGCCACAAAGTCAAAAGACGTCATAAAAGGAAAGAAAGTGGCGCCTAAAGTAGCCATAAAAATCAAATCCTTCTAGAATATTTTGGTTTAGCCTTGATCAGATCCTTGTAGAACTTGAATCATGGTGACAAATCTTTGTTGCTCATATGGATCATGCTTAATGGGCCTCCATGCATTTACTTGAGCCCATGCCTCTTGAATGAGTCCGTTGAGTACCTCTTTAAACTTCTTTTCTCGTGCTCTTGTAACCGGCCCAATTGGGACTTGAAGTAGATCCTTTGAAGCTATGCTAGGATTTGCATCACCCGTGATTGACTTCCTTGTATCAGCATATCCAGCCTAATCCAAGTCAATAAATGCCTTGAGATGTAAAGAGGAAGAGAAAGGAAAAAATAATCCTTGACCAGAAGAGTTTTTGGGATATCTATGAAATATATGAGCAGCATCGAGATGAGTATGATGGGCTGATCCAAAAACTGTCTAAGAACCTGGACCGCATAAGAAATAGGCATAAATGTCGTTAGTGAAAAGACGAAATGGATGGAAGGACGCATTTTTAACAGAAACCTTACCACAGGGACTAATTTGTAACTTTCTTTACCTTTGGGACTAATTTGTGATTTTCTTTTACTACAGGGATTGTTGGTGCATTTAAGCCTAATAAATATCGGGTTTGGTTATGTTGAAATATAGAAGTCAACCATAGGATCAGCAAGAAGTGAACCTCCATCCTTGACTAATTTTAAATTCTTCTCAATTGGAGTCTTGACAGGTTTAGCACCAAGGAAACCTATATCAAATAAAATATCAATGCAAAACTTGTGCTGACAAAGAGATATTCTAGTGGAGGATCTAGCCACTTCCAAGCCGTGAAAGTACTTGAGAATACCCAGGTCTTTGATCTTGAATTTCTTATCAATAACAGTCTTCAACTAAGTAATTAGAGAGAGATCATTACTAGCAAGGATAATGTCATCTACGTAGATCAAATGGGCAAGAAATGAAGTACCGGATTGCTTGGTAAACAAAGTATAATCAACTCGGGATTGTACAAAACTAGAAGCTAATAGGAACTTAGAAAACTTAGAAAATCATTGTCGTGAAGCTTGCTTCAAGCATACAATGATTTGTTAAGTTTACACACATTTGACTCCCCATTCCTGTGAAAACCTTGTAGCAACTTCATGTATATTTCTTCATGCAAATCACCATGAAGAAATGCATTATTAACATCGAGCTGATGTAAGTGCCAATTCCAAGAGGCAGCAATAGCAAGGAGGACATGCACAGAAGTCAGCTTAGCTACAGGAGAGAATGTCTCAAAATAATCAAACCCTTCTCTTTGAGTAAAACCCTTTGCAACCAATCGAGCTTTATACTTTTCAGTAGTCCCATAAGCATTAAGCTTCAGTTTATATACTCATTTACAAGCAACAGGAGAGTCTTGTCATGAGGTAAAGAACACATAGTCCAAGTATTATTGGATTCTAGTGCAGTAATTTCTTTGGTCGTTGCATCGCACCAGTGAGGAGACTGAATAGTTTCTTGAGAAGAAGAAGGTTCAGCATGTGAATTTATAGCAAGCACAAAGGATCAATGATTAGGAGACAATTTAGAATAGCTAAGAGTAGAGGAAACATCATAAGAATCACCAACCTTATGAGAACCTGAAGACATGGATTCATATGTTTTGTCATAAGAAACTATGGGTAACTTGCAATGATAATCATGTAAGTATGCTGGTGATTTCCTAACCCTTGAAGACTTTTGAAGAGAAACACGGTTAGAAGGAACCAAAGTAGAAATATGATCAGAAACTACATCATGAACAAAATCATAATGGTATGAAACATGAATAGGATTTGAAGGAATGGAAGTAGGATGAATTGAATAAGAAGTGAGACAATTATAAGAATCAGAATTGGAATTAGGAATAACTAGCATATCTGAAGAGTTGGAAGAAAAATGCTTGAATGAAAATAAATTCTCATGAAAGATGACATGTTGAGAAACTGAGAATTTGTGAGAATGAAAGTTATATACTCTATAACCTTTTATACCATAGGGATATCCAAAGAAGACACACGGGTCAACTCTAGCATCAAATTTATGTCTATTAAGAGTAAGTGTAGAGAGATAACAAAAGCAACCAAAGGTTTTAAACTGCTAGTAGTTGGGTTTGACAAAAAACAATAATTCAAAAGGTGATTTATTGTCAAGTAGAGAAGTAGGCAATTAATCAGGTATGTGGCTATTAGAATACAATTTGGCCGAAACTAGAGAGGTATTAGCATGGAATCTGATGGCCCGAGCCACATTGAGTAAATGCTGATGTTTTCGTTCAACTGTCCCATTTTGTTGGGGTGTAGCTACACATAAATGTTGATGTATTACTCCTTTTGAGGCAAGAAAAATAAGGAGATTAAACTTAGTACCAAAGTCTATACATAAGGCTTTAATTTTTGAGTTGAACTGAGTTTCAACAAGGTTAAAGAAATATTGAATATATGAAGAGGTTTGATCTTTAGAATGGAGCAAATAGACCCATGTGGATCTAGAGAAATCATCCATAATAGTAAGGAAAAACCGAGTGCCATTATAAGATTGGACAGCAAATGGACCTGCAGGTCATAGTGAATTATCTCAAAAGGAGATTGACTTTTATTATTCAAAACAGGAAATGGTAATTTCCTTTGCTTTGCTAAAGGATGATTGTACAATGATGCATTTTTAAAAGAGAAACATTAGAAAGACAATCATGAACAAGCTGCATACGAGACAAAGATGGATGACCCAAGTCTAAAATGCTAAATAGAAGCAGCAATGTCATTATTAAGATGAAATTGAAGAAAATCTATCAGATTTATTGGAAACACCAGTAACCGGATGAGTCGAGTAGTACAACCCACCACTTTCCTTAGCCAAACCAACCGTTGTCCAGGAGTGTAGGCCCTGTAAAAAAATATGATGATCAATAAGTATGAGACAAATTGGTAAGTGTTTGATGAGTGAACTGGCAGCTATTAAGGTTGAAAGAAAAGAAGGAACAACAAGAATAGAGGTTAAGAAAAGTTGTGAAGAAAGCTAAATATTGCCAATATGAGTAAGAGCAGGATGTTCACCATTCGGCAGCTTAACAAAGGATGAAACAATGGAGGTAATGGAGGTAAGAAAAGAAATAGAATTCACCATGTGCTCAGTGGCTCCGGTGTCCATTATCCAAGCAGAGGACTGTACAATAGTATCTGCCATGTTGACTAGAGTGTCAGATTGAGTTAAAGTATCATTCCCTTGACTGAATATAGAAGATTCAAATGAAGAGGGAAGAAGAGCAATGATCTGTTGGCACTACTTTTTTGTAAATGGAAGATGCAGATCTGCAAAGTTTGAAAGAACTTGTAATTTACTAATCCAGAAGATGCTGAAGGCTTAGCTTTGGTTTTTTAACCCGAATGGTAACCATGAAGCTTATAGCATTTGTCTACTGTGTGACTAGTGAAACCACAGGGGTAACATGTGGGATGACTCTTCTTATTAGAGAATTTTCTTGGAATTTTGTTTCCAAAATTTTGATGTTGAGAATGAGTGAGGAAAGCCCCTGCTGCTTTCTTCTTGAATGACTAGAGAGAAGATTTTATTAATTGAAGACATAGGATCCATTAATAAAATATGGCTTGTATGGATCAGGGGCTGGACTAACCTAGAGTTTACCAGCTCATTAGGTGGATTCTAATTTGGTGGGCTTGCCGAGTTGGGTTTTTCCTCATCACCTAAGAAATAATTTTTATCGGAGTTTGTATTTAAAAACTAAGGAGAGAAAATATTTCATGGAATTTTTGAATGAGAAAGTAATGGATTTGTAAAAAAGAAAAGAGAGAGAAGATTTGATGTAATTTTTTTAATGAAAAAATATTGAAATTTGTTTGAATAGTTATTGAAATTTGCTTGAAAATTTAGAATTTTTTATTTTTGGTTGTAAAAAATTTTAACTTTTTGACAAATTTTCTTAAAAAGTTTCCAAAAAAAAAAAAACATCAAATTTCAAAAACTTTTCTTTCCAAATATCTCTCCCACAAATCTCACAACAACCAAAAGAATATATATCTCAAAAAAATTTCTTAATATCTTTACAAAAAAGTATTTTAAAAAATACAAACAAATATAGCACTATGGAAAAATTGCATACCCGATTTGCTGCTTTTTCAAACTTGGTTTTCTCTCCAAATTAGTAGGTCCCAACATTCAAAGATAGTTAAGCTAGCAATGTTTTTTGTCAAAGAGTGTAGCAAAAGTATATTACTACTAAACTTACTATCTTAAAAAAATAAATCAATATGGTATAGTTACAGTAGCTGAAAATAGCCTTAAGTTTAGCAAAATTGTTATGCAATGAAATCCAAGCTATTTTTATTAAATCTCTCCTATTTTTTTGGAAACAATTTGAGAGTACTCAACAAGTACAGATTGGAAATTAAGAATTATATAAGTAAGATATTTTATTAATGATAGTATTCCAATCCTATTAGCTCATGTGGAATATAGTATAGTGGAAGAATAAATAAACAAATAATTGTTAGCAAAAGAGATTTCACAAATTAATCTCAAATACTCGAATTGAATTGTAATATGTTGATGGACATGATTACAATTAGTAGAAGACTGGAATTTAGAATAAAAGAATATAAGGGAAATAATGGAAAAAGAGTTTTTCCATGTGATCCTATGGCCGATAATTGAGATCCCTAATGATCCACGCATATCACAACTAGAGTTTTATTTAAAAGGACATGCTATGAGATAGTCAATCAAGATAGCTGGCCATCAGAACTTTGAGAAACCTTGTGACGGCTGTCAGCGTGAAAAGAAATGAGGCAGAACATTTATGTTGCTATTCGCTACAAAAAAAATTAACTTTTAGCAACAGTCGGAAGAAACATTGCTATAGATAAGTTGTAGCGGCGTTTGTTTGAAAATGCCGCAATATCCCATACATTTAACAGCGTTTTTAGTTTAACCGCTACAAAAAGTGAAAGTTTTAGTAGTGCACATTTGATGAAAAGCGCCATCAAAAGTTTAAGATGTAGCAGCGCTTTAAGCCGCAAGAGATTGTACTTTTAGCCGCGGTTTTTTTGAAAAACCCTGCTAAAAGTATTTGTTGGAAAAAAAAAAATATTTAGGCTGTAGCAGCATTTTCTTCTAAGCGCCACCAAAAGAGTGTCACCTTTAACACAAAACTTGAAAAAGAAATAAAAATAAAAATCATAAAGTATAAAGTATAGAACTTCAAAAAATAATAAAAAATATATGAATGATACAATTTAAAAAATAAAATATCTTAAAAAAACCAAAAAATCAATATGGTTATTTGATATTTGTCAGTGACTACGGTCGCTGAAAGTGATATTTTTTGTAACAAAAAGAAATCGTGTCAAAAATCTATGCGTAATACACAAGTGGGAATTGTTAGGCCAAGGCATTGTTGCTAAATAAGCAAGAATTGTTCCCCCAAGGAATTTTGTGAAAAAAGTTTGAGAAAGAGTACTTATAATCTAAAACGTGTATGTTATATTGTCCTTTTTCGTTTGTGTGTTGAGTACAATAAATGTTGTATTAATAATTATTGTATTAATATATTTATCCTAAACTATATAATTTTAGGAAATGTTGTAAAGTATTACTGAAGCATTATTGCGAATCTAAGGGCCTGAAAATCTAATTTCCACAGTACTCACATGTGTAACCCACGTCCCTAAAATTGAATTCGACAAGTATGAATTAAATAGTAAGAGTTAATTGCCTGGTTTATGACAGGGTCTTGAAAGATGGTCTGAGAAACAGTTAACAAAAAAAAGAGTTGTCATGGTAGCTAGATGTAATTCCAGTCTGTTTGTCAGAGATATAAACGTAGAGAAATGATTGTGTGCAAATACAAACCGTAGAAAATGTATGTTGTGGTGGGCAGGATAGGTATATCTGCACTGTACCTTTTGTGCGGCTAGGTTACGAGACTATATAGACAGCACTGAAACAAATGCTGTTTCTGGCAAAAATCTGAACCTACGACCTATGGATTAACCAAAACATGACGCAACCCCTAAAGAGAAGTACTAAATTATAACAGGTATCAGGTAGACTGCAGCTATGTAGTCGGTGCTTTAAGAAGAGACTGTACAACATAATTGCAGTCTGCAGAGATGCTATAACGGTGCATTATGGTCTCTTCTAGCTAGAGGCCATGCGGCCGGAAACTTAGCTCCAGCAATCATTTCCTTCATCATCACCGGCTAGCTGGCTCAGAGAAACAAGCATTTACTTCGATTAGTGCTCCAACCCCATCCCATTGATTTACATCACATGGCATAAAAAACAATGCCGTTGTATCTTCCGTCCATCCATGAGCAAGCTTTATTAGGGTCGAAAATTGTAGAAATAATATCTCCACTTGACCAAAATAGATAAAAAAAAAAGTAAAATATATATATAAAATATATTTTGTTATTTCAATTGTTGTTTGGTTAATACGATTTATTACCAATAAGAACGGAAGAAATGCTTATAGTTGGTTTACAGCTCATGGCAGATATAGGACGTCCATTCGTCTTGTTATGAGAACTGGGCAATTAGGCATCATGAAGCACCTACGGCATTCAGAGGTAATTGGTCCAATACGTAACAAAATGTCAATCAACAGGCTAGCTACACAATGAAAAGAAATTTCTACTCTATCGTTTATTCTAGCTAATCAGGCCCTGCATGCTAATCAACTTCTCAGCAGTTTAGGAAAGAATTACAGGTTTGAACGTAAACCCATCTAATGCATATGATCTAATATTGAATGGCATCGATTATTTCAGTATCCTCGTTACAAAGTGGACACCGAACAACCACTTTTTCTCGCTTCTTTTAGTTTCGCTCATCAAATCTATATGGTGGTGGGTAGAATCGCAAGGTATAAAAAGTCCACATCATTCCCATATTTCTCCGTCCCTTTACAGAGTTCTTACTTCACCCGAAAAGAGAAGGATCAGTTCTTATTTTTGCTTTCAACCTTTTCAATGGAAACCAGCTCGTTGGCTTTAAGTTCTTGGATGACTTTCGGTCTTTTACTAGCAATAGGCACCATTGTTCAACTAGCAGATGCCCAGGCTTTCTTCGTCTTCGGCGATTCACTTGTTGATAGTGGTAACAACAACTACCTGGCGACAACAGCTCGTGCTGACGCACCTCCCTACGGCATTGATTATCCCACTCACCGTCCCACAGGCCGCTTCTCCAATGGCCTGAACATTCCCGACCTTATCAGCTGGGTTTCGAGTCCATTACTCTTCCTTTCTAATCATTTTGCAATTAGCACGTAATCTCTACTTTGGGCCTGCATCGTACATACATAGATTATAATCGATTTACAAATGCATTTTTAGGTCAGCGGCTCGGCTCTGAATTCATTTTGCCATACCTGAGTCCTGAACTCACGGGGCAGAGGCTACTTTCAGGTGCCAACTTCGCTTCAGCAGGCATTGGAATCCTCAATGACACTGGAATTCAGTTTGTAAGTGAATGGCCACAGTAGTTTCCAGTCCTCCTGTAACGAGGGTTGAGTGGTATCCTTGTCCATGCCACATTCGACCGCCGATGGTTTGGCACAATTATATGGTCCTAACACACTTTGAGCCACATTCCCTCCAAAGCTTTCTAGACAGTCATAATTAATCTCTATAGAACTCTTTCGGCTCCTTTTTCTTACAAGAAATGACTTCTGATTTTGCAGCTGAACATAATAAGAATGTATAGACAGCTGGAATACTTCCAAGAATATCAGCGACGAGTACGCGCTTTGATTGGGAGTGACCGAACTAGGAGACTTGTGAACCAAGCTCTCATCCTCATCACTGTTGGTGGCAATGATTTTGTTAACAACTACTACTTGGTACCCAATTCTGTGAGGTCTCTGCAATACTCACTGCCCGATTATGTCAAGTATCTAATCTCAGAGTACCGGAAGCTTTTACTGGTAATTCCCTTTCTTATAAATTTAAGCCTTTAGCCACAAGTCCATATATATGCCGAAACTTACCCCTTTTCAGTATCGTTAATGGTTTTTTATCTTGTTGCAGACACTATACAAGCTTGGTGGTCGGAGAGTTCTTGTGACGGGCACCGGACCATTGGGTTGTGTACCGGCAGAATTGGCCATGCGAAGCACAAACGGCAGTTGCTCAGCTGAGCTGCAAAGAGCTGCTGCCTTGTATAACCCACAACTCGTTCAAATGATAAGAGAAATCAACAACAAAGTTGGCAGAAATGTTTTCATCGCTGCGAATACACAACGCATGCACAGCGATTTCACTAGTAACCCTCAGGCATATGGTAGTTTAGCTTTCCATGTATACCTGCTTATGCATTTAGCTGGGAACGAAAACTTTACAATAATTAGCCTGATCCCCATGCACAGTGATTTCCCAGGACCCAGAAAAATTAAAGATCCGTTTTCACGACAACTATTTTGTTGAGAAATATACAAATTGAAAATTGATAAGATACATGTTGTGGTTTGCAGGATTTACGACATCAAAGATCGCTTGTTGTGGGCAAGGACCTTATAATGGCATTGGACTCTGCACTCCACTCTCCAACTTGTGCCCTAATCGAGACCTCTATGCATTTTGGGATCCATTCCACCCATCTGAAAAGGCCAACAGACTTATCGTAGAGCAGATAATGTCTGGATCTACAGACTACATGAGCCCTATGAACCTCAGCACTATGATGAAATTGGATAACTGGACTCCATGATCACGATAGGATTTTTCACGAAAATAATTTGTCTGGTCACTATCATATTTAAAGAGTGACCCCTGATATTATTTGTTTTCGTCGCATGGTATTTATTGTGGCTTGTGGGATTTGATGTTTGGAGCTTAATCCTTATAATCAATTTTGATAAAGCAAAGATGGAAATTTCTTCTTGCAATAATTGTCCAATGTGTAACACCCCGACCCAAAAATTTAAACGGACAGGGTTCCGTCTGATAAATGGGACTTTCCACCCTGCGTACAAGCAACATTCCCAACTAAGAAAAACATAAAAGAAACTTTTATTCCATCTCTTAAATATAATAATCTAAATTCAAAATCCAACTAAAACATAAAAAGAACTATAATACCCAAGAGTTTAATCAGAGCACTACTCCAAAATTCTCAAATCCCACGATTAACAATGGATCCAATAAATAGTTTTCCCAAATGAAATAAACTTTCTAAAGTCTCCAAAAATTTAAATGCAATTATTACTAAAGTCTCCAAATAACTCTTTATTCGATAACTCTGTAACTTGCAATCTTCTCAAAACTACCACTCAAGATCTCCTACTACTCGCTGCCACCGACCGCTAAATCTGAAAAATAAGAAGTAAATGGTGAGCTACAACTAGCTCAGTAAGTAGCAATCAATGAGGTAGGGGAAATAACATTTTATAAACACAATCAAGATTAAGAAAAATGTAGTGAGCAATACCAAATTTAAAGCATAATTTATAACAAAATATCCCAAGTCAAGCAACATAGTGAAATTATCAATGGTCACACAGACCTCAACAATCACAAACAAGAGGATAGTTTGATAGTATGCTCACAACACAAATGTCATAGTGATAGGCCTACCATTTCAAATGAGTTTATGAAATCTCAATTTTTACCAAAATTTGTTCAATTCCCCTAAGACATCAAAAATCGTTTAAAAAAAACCCAACATTTCCAAAATCCAGGAATTCACAATAACTCATCCAAACCAGTTTCGATTTGTAAAAGAAATATTTAAAATTTGTGCACTTATTTTTCACAAAATAAGAATTTCATAAAAAATCTCATTGAAAGACTACTTACCTCAAACGCTTAACCCTAAGCCTAAAGTTCTTCAAAAGACTGCTGAATAATCAATCAGAACCAAATGCATCGACGTTATCGAAAGAGAACCACTTTATATCAAGGGATTGGCCTCTCAATGTTATCTACAAAACGAAAGAACCCAAATCAAACTAAAGGAGTTCGAGCTTACCCAAAGTTTAGATCATTCCTACCTCCAAAAATCACCCAACCCCTGCAAATTGCGTCTTCAAAGATGAGAGAAAGGGAGTTTCGTGATAGAGAGAGATTCAAATGAGATAAAACTCCAATATTGGGCGGAAATTTTCGCAAATAACATAGATCCATACTTAAAGATCTCCAAATAGGTTTAAAATGGCGAAAATCCGTTCAAAATTTGAAAATTTAAACGTTCGGCGTTAAAAACTGAACGTTTTTCGTTCAATTTCAAATGGGCACCGCGGAAGGGATAATGACTTATCCCTACACACCGTTTCAACTTTTTGACTTTTCAATTTTTTTTTTTTTTTTACGAAATATTACAATCCAATGTCTCTCCCTTCTATCTCTTATTATGTACTGATTAATTTACATATAAATTAACTTTTCTTTTATGATAACATTTTATCCGGAATTTTTTAAGAAGTTAGCACACCCACAATGAGAAATTGGTCTAGCCAAGATCAAATTTAAATTTATCCTCTAACTGTTTCAAGCGGTTCCACTGCTATATATTAATTGATGCCGGTCTAACCGAAGAAGAAGAATGTTTAGAGAATATTTTTGAATTTAAAATTCAAAATTCCATTATAGATCAACGGCTAGTGTTCGGCTCTACAGCTACATGGCATCGGTCCAGCAAGTAGTAACATAATTTTTTTTAAAATTTAAGGAAAGGACTATTTTCGGATTGGGTCTTTAAAAGAAACATTTCAAGGCAATTTTTATGCTTGTTGCACTTTGTTATTCTGTTCATAATCTACTAGAAATCCTTTGGTGATTTGAAAATTTTGTCAAATTTTATAAACTTTCACAAATGGGGTTGAAGCTAAGAGAGGTTATTCTCATAGCTTTGCTGTAAAAGTCGTTCCCTAGGCTTAGGGAAGCTTAACGAAAATCATCAAGGCTCAAGGACAAATTTGAGGTGTGGACATAGACAAGATTAGCTAACCAGCAAACACAAATAAAGTGTTTGCAATCTCTAAATCTATTCACCTCATTTAGCATTTATTTTTTATTGCTGATTTTTTAATTCTTTATTTCAAAAAACTTTTCAACCCAATTCACCCCTAGCACTTGAGTTGCCTTAATCTTGGGATTAATTCAAAAATAAATAACTCTAAATGTTAGGTTAATTCCTTCTATGTGAAGGAAAGTCCAATTGGGGGTCTTTTAATAAGCCCAAAGCCCATTAGGGTTTTAACTTATAACCCTAAAGAGGAGTTCTTTAAGTCGTACGGATTAAAGAGAAGAAGAAAAGAGAAAAAGAAAAAGAAGTAGTTTTTCTCTTTCACGCCTAGGTTTCATTAAAGCTAGATCCGCTTCGTCTGTGGTCCGATCGAGCTGAAATTTGGAGAGACGTTCACACACAAGGGGCTATAATCTGAACCGTGAAGATCAGATTTTGAGCTCGGTAACTGGTGTTCGTCCACGTGAACAGTAACAACGGTTGTTGGTATTTTCTCTATGTTTTTCCGTTGTATTTGCCAAGATTGATATCATCTTGAAGATCTGAGTTGTAGCCTCTAGTTGTGACTAGAGAAGACTTTGTGTACCCATTATTTGGTTTATAGTGGAGATTTTGACTGGACTAGGTCTTGTGGTTTTTCTTCCTTACATTGGCACTATAAAAAAAAAAGACTTATAACGATGGTTGGCAAATGCTGTTGAAGTCCCAAAAAATGCTGCTAAATTTTTAGCGGCATTTTTTTAAAATGGAGTTTGTGCATGCCACTATATATGCGTCAGAGAGGTTTTAGCAGCATTTCTTGCAAACACTAGTGCAAAATGTGACATATAGTGGCAATCACATAACAGGGGTCCAAACCGCTAGTAATGACCCGAAGTACTTTTTGTATTTTTTGTCAACATTTTCCTAAAATGCCCCTATAGGTCTTTCGCAGTGTTTAGAAACCGCCACTATAGACCAATCTGCTACTGCGTTTTAGAAAGCACCGCTACATCCTTTACTTAGCAAGGTTTTAGTAAACGCCGCTACAACTCACTTTTTGGCTGCGTTTTAAAAACGCCGCTATAGCTCAATTTTGTCCTGCATTTAAATATCTACAACAACGTTTTGTGACCACCGCTAAAAGCATGTGCATTTTTTTTTTGTATGCTACAACATTTTTTAAAAATGCCACTAAATCGAACTACATACAATTGTGTAAAAACCTACATTTTTCCCTGTATTTTCTTGTAATACAAATTTTAATTGATTGAAGTAAAAAGATAACAAGATGTGTAATAAAACAAAATATATTACATCATTGACTAAATAAACATGTCATACAAGTTTTGCATCTAACCATATCTAACCACGTCTTACAAATAATAAACTAGAAGTTTCTAAGTAGCCTAAAAAGTAACAAGTTATGATATTTAACAACAAATAACTATAACTTTAATCCTTAGCAGCTTTAGCACCATCTGCAACAACACTATCTGCACTATCATCACTAGTACCAGCACCAGCACCAGCATTGGCTGCAATTGCAATATTGAAAAATTAACAAACAGTAATGTTTTGAACAAAGATAAAAATAAATATATATAAACACAATAGCTCAGTACACACTTAAGGACAAAAGTATTTTACCATCAAATGTTACACAATGAAGGAGTAACATACATAGATGATCGAGAATAAAAGTACTTAAGTAGGTCAAGATGGACAAGATATACGAACTTGGTAATCGTATCCTCCGAAATAGATCACCATGTCTTTATTCAAATAATAATCTAAGTAATGCACATACTATCCCAGATAAACGCTTTAATGTAATCCCAAAATATAAGATTTTATCCTTGTGGAACAAACACAATTTTGCAAGGACTATTAGGAAATCTTGGCTGAAATTGAAATCGAAATCCGGCACATGTGAATGTAAATATGATTTCATAATATTTGTCCAAAGTAATTGTAGATTACAGAAAATTTTAATAATATTTCCTTTTTTTGGTTTGGCTCAAGGCATTTTAAGGATAACAATAAATAAATACAAACATGATCATATTTACATCCTTCTGTGTGATACAAATACTATCCAGGCATTAGTTGTTACAATGTTTGTGGCTAGAGATGTGTGAATGGAGTTCAGACATCATTAGAATTCTCTTGTAGCACTTAGCAAGACATTGTCAGTGACAAAGAAAAAGGGGAAGCTTTGAAAGGCATGGGATGGAAGCAAAGTTAGTTATAATGTGACTTCTTGGGGTGCATTGCTATAGGGTAAGTTCGATTATTTGCTTTTCTGCAACTTTGTTTGCTCTCCTCCTACATCTTAGGCTTCTACTTATTATGTTTAGGTTGAAAAAGAAAGAAATAAAGAAGTGCTATATTTATTTATTTTCTTTGCTTATAGGATTACCTATCCATTGATGATTTCTTTCCTTTTTTTTTTTTTTTCTTTTTGTTCTCTCCTCAAAATATACCAAAATCCTATGATTCTAAGGGTTGCAACTAAAGACTTTTGGACATCTTGTCAAATTAAATCAAAACTTTTTTGATTTGCCTATGCTGCATAGAGAAAAGTTATATCTACTGTGTTGGTTGACACTGATTGATTAATTTCTTGTTAATTCTTAATTATGTAAATATTTGCCCATTTGAAGTATTTCCAGAGTGCAATTCGAATTCATTGAAAAATCCCATTGCAATTCAATTTAAATTATTAATGCATGGATAGTATTTGGATCACATAGAAGAAATTAGTACACACTTAAGGACAAAAGTATCTTACCATCAAACGTTGCACCTAGATCATTCGTGCTTGTATGAGCTGATCGAGGAATTGATGGAACTTATTTGGGATTGGCGACATTTTGTGCATCACAGCTTTCTTACAAAAGTAAAACAAACAATTAACTAGGAAAATACATAAATAGAATCAATAGATTATGTGAGGGTAAAACAATAAATTGCTACCAGGGCTTGCACAAAGGATTGCATTGTATATTGTAGAGATTGAATTGTAGATTCAAGAGAATCAATTTTATCCTGCATTAGATTTTGCCTATCCAAGATCTGCTCTACACTAGAGCCTGATTGATTCAAGATTCTGCTCATGTTGGTAGAATTGGATGAAGGAGTGGGTCCTAGTCCAACTCCACAAATGCGACCATGTCATTCAGGACCAATGACTTTTGCATATGCATCAGACAGTGACCAATTGGTGGTGCCTTGCATGAGGGTTGTGAGCTTGCTGACTCATTACATAGAATCTCCTCAATTTGCCCTGAAAGAATAGAATATATAGTTAAATTATCTGATTCAAAGCAAAATTAATGTAATAGTAACATACTATTTTCTCTACTGCCATTAGTCCCATCATGAATGCACAGCCTTGTACAATACTGCTTGATCAATAGCAACTTGTTCCTCTTTTTCCTACACCACAAACACCATATAGAATGATATTTAAATAATATATATGTACCAGTAAACAAAGCGTCATGATGTTGCCCTGAACAACTTCGTCTGCCCATTTAACTTCAAACCTACATGAATATCAAGATATTTGAAACTAATAATTTAATTCTATACATAATATCCAGAATACAAAGAAATAAGGCAAAGCTAGATTGTAAAATTGCTCCAAGTTAATGTTTGATGGAGCTCGCAATGGCCTCATCGAAATGCAAAGTACATTTATGTCCCAAGTCTTTGAATAAGCGTTGTTTGACGATATTCCCCATTGCACCCTCGGGGATAACAAATCCCCTGTACAAAATATGCTTAAGAGTGAGGTGTGTCAATTATGAAGATGCTCCTATAGGTGTTTAATTTTTTTTTTAATACAGAGACTTTAACCCTACCTTAGCTTGATATTGGCTCGAGCTCAATCCTCCAGATTTGAATTTTCTTATCCTTTTATTTAAACCATGAGAAAAACGTCCTTTCTACCTGAGTTATTTTATTGTTCCTTGGCTTCTCATGCTTTAGAGAAAAATCCTTTAGCCAGTAAAGAATGAGTGCTGTCAGTAAGAACTAGAGGATTATAATTCAAACTAGATATTCTGTAATTTAAACAATGAGTATTGTTAGTAAGAATCTTACTACTGCTAGAAGAGACGAAATTGCCTAATAAACAATTATAATTCAAACTAGATATTCTGTAAGAAAAATATGCTTATAGTCACACCCAATGAGAATTACTCTCCCTTTTGTTTGGAAAAAAAAATTAAAAGTGGTTCGGACTATGTGCTACATGCCTAGTTGAACTACTAGGCCTAACTATAAATTATTATAGCCATCGATTGAGCCATTCTCAGGTTTATTTTACATCAATACAATTCCATCAATCCTTCACACGATATATATGTGAGGTTATCTTTATTTTTCTGAGAAAGGAAGAAAGAATACTAAGAGCCAAAAGAATTTGATGGGTTTTCATTCGATGCAAGAAAAGAGGAGGGGAGACTTCATGTTGAGAAATGTGAAGACAATTTCAAATATTGAAGAAATTGCTATATATTATTGATTTACGCTTACATGTGTATATATTACATTGAAGAATCTGTGTAAAGAAAAGGAAAAATAAGAAGGAAACAATTGACTATACAAGGTAAGCAATAAAAGGAAATGGAGCCATTGGAGACTAACGAAGGCAAGGATATTTGGTGATCTGACTCCCCCTCAGGTTGGCCATGGAGGTTCGAAATGCCCAACTTGCGAGATAAACTGTAGTTCACGACCCAAGGCTTTGGTGAAGATATCGGCAAATTGGATAGAAGTAGGGACGTGAGCGAGGGAGAGAAGACCATTCCAAAGTTTCTCACGAACAATGTGGCAATCAATCTCAATGTGTTTGGTGCATTCATGAAAAATTGGATTGCGTGCAATATGGAAATTTTTTTCTTTGGCTAGAATTAATTCTGTAAGTTCCTAGAAGCCATGGCAACTCGACTTCAGCTACAAAACAGTATATGGGGCTGGTGCCAAGCTAATAAAGAAACCTTGGAGCGGCTTAGCTGGCCCAATCGGAGTCATAGGCAGAGACTTGCAACTCCTCTGATAAAAGAGGCCTTCTAAGCTAATTCACCAATTTGACAGTCATTGCAAATAATGTGGTCATGCTTGTTTTTTGATCCTTGTCTTCTTTAACGAAGTTATAGATGTGTCCAGACGATTTGATGGTGAGGTATTGATGAATTGATAGATGAAGACGATGTGGAGACTTATTGTCTGCAGAAGACGATAAACGTCATAGAGAAGTACAGAGTTTAGGGACTTTTTTTTCTATGGAAATACCTAAATACGATTAATGCCAAGATGACATTCCACTTGGGTGACTTGAAGCAGAGGTCGAGTTGCCTAGAATATCCATTGAGCATGAATTTTCGTCCACCGGTTGAGGAAGCATTCTTGCCGGATGGCAGGGAGCGAAGCAACTAATCAAACACCAAACCCATCTCAAATATTTCAGCGTGCCAAGAAACAACCTAAATCAAAAACCTTGATTTGGATTTTTCTCTCTTGATCTTTCTTCTCTTTTTCTCTTTCTTCTTGATTTTGAAAACGCGGTTCTTTTGAGATGGAGTGAAATGTGCTGTTAGTCTTCATTACCTACCTTTTTCTTCTTATTTTTAATATCATCAACTAAATAAATAGACAAGGATGGAGTACCAAAAATCAACTAGATTGTAAAATTGCTCCAAGTTAATGTTTGATGGAGCTCGACTTTTCACATGTTGAGGCGTCATGGCCTCATCAAAATGTCTATTCTTCAAAGTACATTTATAGTTTCTCCACTTTTCTCCCAAGTCTTTGAATAAGCGTTGTTTGACGATATTCCCCATTGCACCCTCGGGGATAACAAATCCCCTCTACAAAATATGCTTAAGAGTGAGGTGTGTCAATTATTGTGAAGATGCTCCTATAGGTGTTTAATTTTTTTTTTAATACAGAGACTTTAACCCTACCTTAGCTTGATATTGGCTCGAGCTCAATCCTCCAGATTTGAATTTTCTTATCCTTTCCTATTTAAACCATGAGAAAAACGTCCTTTCTACCTGAGTTATTTTATTGTTCCTTGGCTTCTCATGCTTTAGAGAAAAATCCTTTAGCCAGTAAAGAATGAGTGCTGTCAGTAAGAACTAGAGGATTATAATTCAAACTAGATATTCTGTAATTTAAACAATGAGTATTGTTAGTAAGAATCTTACTACTGCTAGAAGAGACGAAATTGCCTAATAAACAATTATAATTCAAACTAGATATTCTGTAAGAAAAATATGCTTATAGTCACACCCAATGAGAATTACTCTCCCTTTTGTTTGGAAAAAAAAATTAAAAGTGGTTCGGACTATGTGCTACATGCCTAGTTGAACTACTAGGCCTAACTATAAATTATTATAGCCATCGATTGAGCCATTCTCAGGTTTATTTTACATCAATACAATTCCATCAATCCTTCACACGATATATATGTGAGGTTATCTTTATTTTTCTGAGAAAGGAAGAAAGAATACTAAGAGCCAAAAGAATTTGATGGGTTTTCATTCGATGCAAGAAAAGAGGAGGGGAGACTTCATGTTGAGAAATGTGAAGACAATTTCAAATATTGAAGAAATTGCTATATATTATTGATTTACGCTTACATGTGTATATATTACATTGAAGAATCTGTGTAAAGAAAAGGAAAAATAAGAAGGAAACAATTGACTATACAAGGTAAGCAATAAAAGGAAATGGAGCCATTGGAGACTAACGAAGGCAAGGATATTTGGTGATCTGTAATACTCCCCCTCAGGTTGGCGCATGGAGGTTCGAAATGCCCAACTTGCGAGATAAACTGTCAAAAAGTTCACGACCCAAGGCTTTGGTGAAGATATCGGCAAATTGGATAGAAGTAGGGACGTGAGCGAGGGAGAGAAGACCATTCCAAAGTTTCTCACGAACAATGTGGCAATCAATCTCAATGTGTTTGGTGCATTCATGAAAAATTGGATTGCGTGCAATATGGAAGGCAGCTTGGTTTTTGCAGTAGAGATGCATGGGCTGAGAATGAGGGATAATCAGATCACAGAGCAAGGAGTAGGGTCAAGTAAGTTCACAAGTGGTAGAAGCCATGGCACGGTACTCGACTTCAGCAGAAGTACAAGAGACAGTAGGCTGTTTCTTGGTGCACCAAGAGATGGGGCTGGTGCCAAGCTGAATAAAGAAACTCATGGTGGAGCGGCGAGTAGTGGGGCAGCTGGCCCAATCGGAGTCGGAATAGGCAGAGACTTGCAAAGTATTCACAGTGGGATAAAAGAGGCCTTGACTAGGAGTATTTGAGGTAACCTAAGATGCAGAGAACAACATTATAATGTGGTTGCGGAGGAGCGTGCATTAATTGACTGAGAATGTTGACGACGAAGACAGTGTCCAGACGAGTGATGGTGAGGTAGATGAATTGAAGAGAAGACGGTAGAGACTGGGGTCCTGCAGAAGATCACTGACGTCGTCTGTGAGTTTGAGATTTTTTTCTATGGGGGTGTGAGAAGGGCGAGTGCCAAGATGACCACTTGGGTGTGAGCAGGGCGAGTGCCTAGAATATCATGAGCATATTTTCGTTGGTTGAGGAAGATGCCGGATGGAGAGCGAGCAACTTCCAAACCCAAAAATATTTCAGCGTGCCAAGATCCTTGATGTGGAAACGTTGTCTGAGAAAGTCTTTGAGATGGTCAATGTGAGAGAGATCATTACCTACCAAAAGAATGTTGTCAACATAGATGAGAATGAGAGTAAAATAGGAAGCAGTAGAATGAGTGAAAAGAGAATGATTAGCTTGAGACTGTTGGAAACCAACAGTCAAAAGGACGGAAGAGAGTTTTGAAAACCAATTGCAATATGCTTGTTTGAGTCCATAAAGGGATTTTTGCAAGCGGCAAACACGAGACTCCCTCGGGAGGCGGGGTCATGTAAACTTCTTCATCTAGATCGCCGTGGAGGAAGGCATTGTGAACGTCTAACTAATGGAGCGTCCAATGTTTGGCAGCAGCAACTACAAGAACACATCTAATAGTGGCAAGTTTAGCAACGGGAGCAAAAGTATCATTATAATCAAGACTTTCGACCCGAGTATACCCCTTGGCGACTAAACGAGCTTCGTAGCACTCAATGGAACCATCTGCGCGAAGCTTGGTTTTGAAGACCCACCTACAGCCAATAGGTTTCTTGCCATGGGGAAGAGGCTGTAAAGACTAGGTCTAATTAGCTTTAAGAGCTTGAATTTCAGCGGCCATAGCATAACGCCAGTGAGCATGGTGGATAGCGGCCGAATAAGTGGTAGGATCGGCCTATTGAGCTATGGAAGAAAGAAAAGCTAAATGACCAGTATTAAAGCGATGATAAGATAAATGAGAGGAGAGACAATAAGCCGTACTTGAGGGAGGCGGAGAGGAGGGAGAAGTCGAGATAGACGAAGGAAGGGTTGGACAGAGATAGTCATGAAGATGGGTGGGGGTATGAGTTTGACGACGGGGTTGGGGAAGAAATTGGGGAGGGGGAAAGGGGTGGGGAAGAGGGAGGAGAGGGAGATGGAGAAGGAAGGTCCAGGATTGGAAGAGGGAGAACAAGGTCAGAGGAAGGATGAAGGGTGCGAATGTTGTTGGCTTTTGTGCACAATCGAGATTTTGATGATTTCAATAAATGGATCAAGTTTACAAAATGGACATCTTCAAAGACAAAGACATTTTTATGAAAGAGCCAAAGACTTGAAGAAAGAAGATCAAGAAGATGCAAGGAGCTCAAAAGTGAAGATTCAAGACCTTAGGGTATAACCTTGTAACTCTTAGTTTCACTTTTGACAAGGATTTGAATCACACTTGCATATCTTTCAAAACGTGCATAAACCGTTTTACCTTTTGTTTGAAAATCAAAATTTTTTAAAGGTTTTCAAAACACCCAATCAAACTCCAAACCTTTTTATACTTATGGGAAGTAAGTCTTTAAAATTGGGTGTTTCAAAAGGTCAAAAACGTGGTTTTAATTGAACCGGATCATGTGCTTAAGTTGAGGAGGTCGACCGGCTTTGACCTCTTTGTATAGCGGTCGACCGTTGATTTTGAAATAGATCCGTTGAGTTTTTAAAAATATGACCGTTGGTAATGGTAACTTGAAGAGTCGACCGGTTCATGTAGCAATCGGGTTTTAACAAACACTCCCAACGGCTATAAACGGCTAGTTTTCATATGTGCCTATAAATACACCTTCTAACGTCCAAAATCAATACAGAACGACCACATATCATTTAGATCAGCTTGAGAAATATTAAACCTTCATATTCTATATTTCTCATATCATTCACACAAAATACACTTTCATATCCTTGTCATTGTGTGAATCAAGAGATAGACTTTCCAATTTCATATACTCTTTGAGAGAGTTTATTCTTGTAATCTTCCTATCCAAAAGAGTGATTCCTTTAGTGAGGTTGTTCACTAAAGAAGAAGCTTAGAGAGGGTATATCTCAAGCTTGGTTGGTTGTGAGTGTGAGCCCAAAAATCACTTGGGTTTGAGTGTTGAGCCCGGGAAAAGCACTTGTAAGGTTCTCTAGCACCCGGAAGCTAGAGTGTACACTATTTGGAAGATAGTGGAAAACCTCAAGGCTCGGTAAAGGAGCTTGAGGGGTGGATGTAGGCGGGTTTGCCGAACCACCTAAAATCACGTGTTTGCTTCTCTATCCTTACTCTTTACATTTAGCACTTATTTATTATTGCATCAATATACTTGTGCTAAATTAGTCTTTACTTTGCAAACACGACTTTGGGGTTAAAAGCGAAAAAGTTTGGAAACCCAATTCACCCTCCCTCTTGGGTTGCCTTAATCCTTGGATTTACAAATGTGATAGGGAAAAATGTGTTCTTCAAAAGTAACGTCACGAGAAATAAAAGTGCGATTGTTGTCGAGATCATAGATGCAATAAGCACTATGGTGACTATGGTGAGCAAGATAACCAAGGAAAAGACAATGCGTAGCACGTGGAGAAAATTTATCACGGTGAGAAGAGATAGTATGTGCATAACATAAGTAACCAAAAATACGTAAGTGATCATAAGAAGGAGGTTTGTGAAAAAGAAGTTCGTATGGAGATTTATTTTGAAGAGAAGGAGAACGGGTGTGATTAATAAGATAAGTAGCAATTAAAATGCATTCACCCCAAAAAGTAAGAGGAAGGTGAGCATGAAAACGAAGACATCGAGCCACATTGAGGAGGTGGTGATGTTTACATTCAGCAACACCGTTTTGCTGCGGGGTCTCGACACATGTCTTTTCAGGAAAAATGCCATGATTATGAAATAAGGTTTAAAGAAATTCTTGGCCATTGTCGGTACGAATAAATTTGACAAAGTGATTAAATTGTGTGCGAATTAAGGAGAAAATTTTTTAAAGACAATTATAGGTGTCGGATTTGAAATGCATTAAAAAGACCCATGTGTGGCGTGAATAATCATCGACTATAGTTAAAAAAATAATGGGCACCAAAAAGAGAGGGTGTAGAATAACCACCCAAAATGTCACAATATATGCAATTAAAACAAGCAATGCTTTATTCAAATTTAAAGAAAATGGTAACCGAGTATGTTTAGCACATGCACAAATATCACAAGGAAAATGAGTAGCAGAAATATTAAGAATAGTAGGGAGACATTGCATAGAGGGATGATCGAGACAGGCGTGCCATAAATGAGGAGTGCGCAAGCGAGTGGAATGTAGTGCGGAGATGGAAGGAAAGTTGTAGTAGTAGAGTCTGTCATGAACTTCACCCGTTCCAAACTGCCTCTTCATCACAAGGTCTTGAAAAATACAAAGATTTGAAGAAAATATAACAACGCAATTGAGATCAGTAGTAAGTTTGCTAATGGATAATAAATTGAATTTAAATTGAGGGACAAAAAGGACATTGCGGAGAATTAATTGAGGAGTTAAATGGACGGTCCTTGATTGTGTAATAGAAACAACTTCACTTATAGGCAATTTAACAGGACAAGGATTTGTAAGAGAAATAATATTGGTAAGGCAAGATAATTGAGAAACGATATGGTCAGAAGCGCCAGAATCAATAACCCATTCGGTATTAAAAAATAATAAAGCGGAGTTGCAGGACGCAATATTACTAGCAAAGTTGACTGAAAGAGAGACTGAGTTGACTGGAGGGGTAGATTTGGCATTGAGTAATATTCCAGAAGGTGTTGTCCAGCAAGATTTGCCGTGGATGTAACTGAGGTGACAGAAGGGGCAATTTTGGAACTAACCAAGTCCATTAGTTGTTGGACTAGGCTAGCCGTGAAAAGAGAAGATCCACGCGAGGAGAGATCTTGTGCTGCGCCGTTGTCAACAAGGAGGGCACCTGGGGCAGAGACGTGATGCGCATTGGAGCTGTGGCCAGGAAAGCTATTGGCTGAACCAAAAAGAGCACGAGAGGCAGAGTTCCCATGGCCTAGAGGGTACCCATGGAGGTAGTACCATTGCTCTTGCCAGTGACCGTCACGTTGATAGTGACTGCATTTGGGCCTCCCTCTACAGTGGCCACATATGTCTGAGGGGCGGAAGGGACTCCGGTTGGCAGCCATGGCAGTGGCATCCGGTTGGGGGCTAGGGAGATGTAGCAAGCGCTAGCGCTCTTCTTGATGGAGAGTGGAGTAGATCTTGGAAAGAGAAGGTAGGGGATCCATGGCGAGGAGTTGGCTGCGATTGGAGGCATAAGAGTCGTGGAGTCTAGCTAGGAACTGAAAGGTATGCTCTATCTCATGAAGATTGTGAATCTGTTGGTGAGCACCACAATGGTAGGGAGGGATGGGTTGGAGAACAGAGAGCTCATCCCAAAATCCTTTGAGGAGGGTGAAATATGTGGAGAGAGGTTGGGTGTCTTGGGTGAAGAGGGAGATGTCGCGTTTTAATTGAAAAACGTTCTTGGAGATTAAGCCAAACATCTCGAGGATTATTGTGGTAGAGGGGACTATCAGAAATGGATTTGTCAATGGAATTGAGAATC
Source organism: Morella rubra (assembly GCA_003952965.2). Lineage (NCBI taxonomy): Eukaryota > Viridiplantae > Streptophyta > Magnoliopsida > Fagales > Myricaceae > Morella > Morella rubra. The sequence continues at coordinate 95,596 of RXIC02000118.1, read as the reverse complement.
TATGACAAAACCATATCGTTATAGCACTCCCATAATTGGATGTCGGCGGAAGAGGTGTCTGGTTTGGGTAGGGAACCATCGACGAAACCAAGCTTGTGCTTGGCGTTCAGAGCAATTTTCATGGCTCTCTGCCAGCGGAGATAGTTATCACCATTGAGGAGGGTGGAGACCAAAATGATGCCAGGATAGTCAGAGGAGTGGAGAAAAAAAGGAGAGGAGGCGTCCAGTTGAGTTTTGGATGGAGGGGGAGGTGGAGGAGAGACCTTCGAATCAGAGTTAGAATGAGAGATGCTGTATATTATTGATTTACGTTTACATGTATATATATTACATTGAAGAATCTGTGTGTAATGGAAAGGAAAGGAAAAATAAGAAGGAAACAATCGGCTATACATGATAAGTAATAAAAGGAAATGAAGCCGTTGGTGACTAACGAAGGCAAGGATTTTGGTGATTTGTAGTAGGGGTGTAAGTCCGGTCTAGCTTCCGGCAGAGCTCCGGCTCCGTTTCCATCACCAGTTCCGGGAAGATGAGGTCCAATACTTCCAAGAACCAGAACCAGAGGTGGATTTGGAGTTTTCCTGGAAGCGAAACCAGAAGCAGAGGTTTCCGCCGGTTTAGCGGAAAACCGGTTCCGTTATTTATTTATTTTTTATTTTTTAACTAAATATTAAAACGACGTCGTTCTATTTTAAATAGAACGACATCATTTAGTTATTTTTTGTTTAAAAAAAAATATTTTACCATGGGCTGGATTGATCATGTTGTTGAAAAGCCCTAAGTCCCCACTCCCTTGTCGGCTGTTCCCCTCCCCCCTTCTCCTTCTCGAAAAGCCTTCACTCTCTCTCCTTCAGTCCCTCTGTCCCTCAGCTCTCTCTCTCTGTGTTTGATCACTTCGAAGACAAACTCTCTCTCCTCTTACAACTGAGCTTCGACTTCTCCGGCGAGGCAACGAACACATTTCGAACATCTTTGTAATTCTGTAGTTTCTGTCGATCTCTCTCTCTCTCTCGGTCTCTGTCTTCCTTGCTACATTTGGGCTGGATTGATCATGTTGTTGTTTGCTGATTTGGTCTCTGTCTTCTCTGCTACAGGTGGGCGTGGATATAAATCGTCCAAAAGAACTGATTTGGTCTCTGTCTTCTCTGTTACGAACTGCATTTGCATTGTTGTTTATTTAGCTAATAATTTAGGGTGCTTTTATTATAGAGATTGAGATATCTAGCTGTTTGTAGCAATTGTTGTTTTTAGCATGCACGTTATATGTTCGAATAAAGTTCCAAAAGAAAATCTGTTAGTATAAATGTCACTATCATTCACAGGTTTACAAATTAGAAGTGATGTGTAAACCTCTATAGATGTGGATTCTTTCAAGTGGAGTTGATGCATGTATCGCGGTTAAGGGAACTCTTTCTGTTAAATGTCCTATTAAAATTCCTATTATAAGTGACGATGCATGTTTCATGTATGTTAGTATAAAATTATAAGTGATGATGCATGTTTCATGTCTGTTAGCATAGTATAATGTCCAATTAAAATTCTCAAATAAGATTAATATAATTATATATCAACAAACTGATAAGTCAATGTTGTTTAATATATATCATAGGTTAATTGTTTAATGTTGTTGCAGGATTAATTAGACATTCTCTTATAACATGTTTGGCTGGATAACCAAAAGCATCTTGTTCAATTTCTATTGTCTTAAATTTAGGTTAATTTGGTAGAATGAGTTGTCTTAGGGCTTTGCATTGTGCCTTTCTTTCAATGGATCATCAAACTCTAATTGCATCTTCGCAATCTATAACCCCCAATTTACCTACCCCTGTCTCTACGGCTACACCTATAATTGGTGAGATATCAATTTATAGATGTAGAGGCACAACAAACTAAGACAATAGACCATGCCCCCAAAAGAAGGAAGGTTTCCAATCCATCCTCGATGTGGAAAGAGTTCACTAGGATAGTACCGGAATTCCGACAAAACATTATTAGAATTTCGTTATCTGTTTCCGCTAAGTCCGCTTCCGCTTCTGCTAAGTCCGCTAAGAGTCGAAAGTGGAAGCAGACTCTATTTTGGTCATCCACTAGTTAGCGGATCGGATGTCGGAATGTCAAATTTGCTTTCGACTAGTCCGCTATTCATCCCTAATATGTAGTACTTCACTCTCGAAAAGGGATAGTAGGAGGGAGGGACCACGGGGTTTGCTCAGCGAACGAAGTGGGAGCAATAATTTGGAAGTACGACCGTCTGAACTCTGACTCCGCATCAAGAACAACCATACGCAATTCACAAGGTCCCACGGTCTGACATTTATATTCAATTGCATTTTTCTATTGTTATAAATTAAATCATTTGTTTTTTTGCAAATAATAGTAAAAATGTTTTTATAGGCTGTCAAGGACTCAGGTGGGTATTACTGTTATTTATTTCCGTCTGAGTTTCTGACCACGGAACAAGTGAAGGAGAAGTAAAGACCCCACTTCTTTATTACCCAAAACGAAAATCCTGAAAATTTTCAACAAGAAAAAGAAAAGAAAATGACGAGCGCTTTATTTATTTATTTATTTTTTGACAGAGATCATGAGCCATTTACTTATCTGGCTTTTCTAGATTTCATAACTCTAATGCTCAGTTGTATTTTACTCAGCGGGACCAGTAAATTGCAGTACTTGATGTGCTGCGTGGCACTTCTTGAGAATTCGTTGTAGCGTTGTTAAGAGGGAAGTTGGGAAACGACAAAAAGTGTTGGTCTCGAAGGCAGGCATATAAAGAAGCTTTAATGATGGGTGCACGTGAGAAGAGAGTGAGTCTATGTGGCGCAGAAAGTAAAGACGGCGTTTGTGTATTAAAATTTTAAGGAATATTACTTAAATTTTTGAGAATCTTCTGCGTATTTAAATTTATTAGAGTCTGTAAAAAATTTAGAGTATATATATATACACACACACACGTAGCTGCTAACGTAGATGATGACGTCGCTGATGATGATTTTTCACTGAAGTACTGCTCCTACCGACAGCAGATGATGATGTTACTATTTCTCACTGTTCATTTTCCTCTAATACTCCTGGTACTGTTTCTGTACTGTGCACTTTTTCAAAAATACCCCTCCTGTTCATTCAACACTGAGGACCCCAAAGGTCATTCGTCCTGTTTCTTTTTCTATATAAGAAACCCTCTTCTCTCATTTGAAGACATCGAGTGAAAACCCAACTCTCTCAATCTCAATATCTCCCCTTCCTTCAAAATACCTCTTGATCTCTCTTTCAGCTACCTTTAAGCCTTCTCTTTCCTTACACAACTACTCAAGCCTTTCCTTACCCACGCACTCTCGCACCTTATCTTTCATACTACCTCTATCCTTTCCACAAATCAAGTCCTTTACCTGCTTCTGCTTTCGAGTTTATTTCAGTTGTAAGTGTAATTTTTTGTATTTCTCTTGTAATTTCAACAGCTTTCAATATGAGTCAAGATCTTTCTGTTTTAATTGCTATAACCCTATTGCTTAATCGTACTTGGAATACTTTACTTGCATACTTATTCCTCAATATCATTTATGGTTCATATCTTGTGCATACATACACCATTTATATGACTACGATGAACATGCATTGAAAACATTTGAAGTACGATTCTGATTATGACATGCATTCCACAAATGAAAACATCTGGGCAGAGCCAATACATTATCTTGCATCTCCATTGTTACTATTCTAACTCCCTCAGTATTTCTACAAAACTTTTGCTCCTCTAAGTGTTCGGTTTACATTATAGTTATTGTCTTTTGCTATTATCTAGTTCAAGCGTTGGACTTCACCTGAATACCGTTGGATTAGCCGTGAGAAAGGTGGACCCGGTTGGTGCGACCCGTTTGACTAGTTAATCTCAAAAGCATACTATAATTTAAATAGGATGTTTAGACGAACAAACAGTCGCCGTAGTTTTACTTCTGGAATTTCTAATAGTAATAAGGACATTAATGATAGCAATTGCATTGATAATACTACATCATCTGCATGCATCTCAATTCTGATGATTATCACATCTCATTAGGCACCAATAAACCATTAAATAATTGGGTTATTCCAAAAGTCAAAGACTATCATTTATATAAAAAGTCTACTTTTGCTTTTAACACTGATTATGCTATTAAAACCATTGAACAATTAATTCCTATTGGTAAAGAATATGAAACATTCATTTAATACAGTCAAATATGATTCAAAACTATCAACGTCAAGGTTTTAAATATATGCATATGGGTTTAGTTCAAATAGCTGTTACTCCCTTAACTCGTCAAGGTATAAATGCTTCTGTTCTTTTATGTTTACGTGATGGACGTCATAATCAATTTTCTAATTCTTTACTTGGCATTGTGGAATCTTCTTTACATCAAGGTCCCATTTATTTTAATTGTTATCCTTGTTTTCCTCTCTCTTTATTTGATCCTACTATTTACATTCTTTAATATTAAACATTAAATCTATGGGTCATGATATGATGGACGGTGCTCAATACCTTGCTGTCATATATCGCCTTCACTACAAGTTAATGAAGACAACTCTTGATCCTTGATCAAAAGTTCGTCCTCATTCCGGTGAAACTTTACTTTTAACTACTAGTAATGAATTTTCTAATATTACAATTCCTCGAATGATCAAATGGGATGATATTATTTTACCCGATGATTGAAAACTACCTTTAGTAGTACCTCCTCCTAAAAAAGAAAAAATATATATATATATAGATGTTAGAAATTTTAAAGTATATTTAGTTTGTTGGAAAATTTGATATTCTGAAATGTTGAAGTAACAAATGCCACCTAAATGTCTTTCAATTCTGTCGCACTGATCAGTTGGCAGCGAAAGAAAGATGTTTCTTCGTTATAGACGAAAGGAAGATTGAGCCACCTCATCGATCATATAAAAGTGTTAAAAGTGTTATTTGTGGACCAGGGAAGGGGTGCATTATTTTGATTTATGCATTCCGCATACAGTTTGAGTCTTTGAGTTCCATTTGCAAACGGTATTACTTTGTACAATGCCGATCTCTCTCTCATTGCAACATTTGTACCTACTATATTCTCCATCATTTTTTATCAGCAGATCATTAACTTACTCTTAAATAGGATTTACTAGGCTTGATATTGGTCAATTTAACACATAGCTGAGATCTTCCTAGGAATTAGATGTCCAAATGCATCGAAGTGCCGCTCGATTTTCATCTAAAAACTCATTTAAGTTGGTGATATAGACTACGGTTAGCATAGAAAAAAAAAGTAGGTGTTACGGTTACCACAGTTTTCACAGTTGAAGTCCGGTCATATTAAAACCATGAGATATTTCTGTCTTTATGCAGTTTATAACCGATTAATTTACTCTCTTGGACTGTGTGAAGGGTATATGTGGAACACGTCTCCAACTATGGATTGCTTTAGAGATGTTTCAGCAAATAAATAGTATAGTACGTGTATTTCAATATAATATATTTTTAATATGTTTAGTCCTTAATTTTCAATATTTTAATTCTGAGACATTTTTTTGCATTACCAAGTAATTTTTTTTTGTCATTTTTCCTGAGGAGTTAGTCCCCCTTTACCTGGTTTTGCCACTAAGGGGCTGGATGCCTTTCCATCCCTATCTTGCAAACCCCCATGCGTGGGGGGCCGTTGGATAATGGGGAGGAAGGACCTACACCTCCGCCCACAACCGAGACACCTAGTGAAGGATCCTTCCATCATCCTTTTGTGTTTTGTATTTTAAAGTAAAAATTATTTTTTGAGGAAGCACCATATATATAAGTCTCATATTTTTGGAGTAAAATCAAAGTGCCCCCCAAGTCTGAAGTTTCAATTTGTCTAATTAGGTCCTTCGAGATGTAAAAATAATCAATTATTGCCTCTAGTTTGGTTTGGCTGTTAAACAAGACGAAAAATGATCTAAACTAATCAAAATACCCCTCCAAAATAAAATACAAATGAATAAAAATCTAAAACTAACATAGAAAAATAAAATATAAATAGTCTGAGACAAAATAGAATAAATAGAAAAAATGAGAAAAAAAAAACAAAAAAAGAAAATATTTATATAAATAAAATATAAATTAATATAAAAAGGCCAAATCGGAGGGGAGACAATTTTTGCTCCAAGAAAAATTCAAACTTGAGTGGCACTTTAATTTTGTTCCATATTTTATTTTAATTTTAATTTGTTCGTATGACTTTGAATAAAGCCGATTATATGCATGTAACTGTTTAACCTTGTTCTCGTGGAAAAAAAGGGTGAGCACAAACTTCTATAACATATAGCATTAACGACTGGTGAGTTCGAGCAGTCGAGCTTTTTCAATCCCGAGACGAGAAAGACGAGTCCACGTCATACAAAAACGTTATGGCGTGGACTGTACAAATTAGAGGGATCGAAATAAATATTGCAGTCTAGGATGTGAGACCCCGACTTTTAGGTTTCCTTCAATGTCAATTTATTTTTTACTTTTTGACTCTTTAAGTTTTTGCACTACCCTGAATTATTGAGAAAAGACATGTATGGTTGACTTGATTTAAAATTATGTCTAAGATGAGATTTTCCTTTAGCACTTTTTCTTGCATCCTTATTAATAATTTACATGTTATATTTGTTTGCAAATTTTTAATAGTGTTAAATTGCAATATTCAGAAGAGTTTGAGTTAGGGGGTTTCATTTTTGAAAAGTGTATGTTTGCTTGAGATAATGGGAATGGGAGCAAATTCACGTTTGAACACCAAAAAAAAAAAAAAAAAAGGGAGTCAAACATGAACTCTATGAAGTGGCAAGTGAAGGAAAAATAAAAGTGAAAGGAAAGTGGGAGAATCACGTGACAAAGAGAAGGGGGGAAAGAAGAAGTTGCCGTCCAAGCTTGGCCAATAGGAATAGGCGTTATTAACAAGGATGGTAGGGGGTAGAGTTGTCTTTTCCTCCCCATTTTTCTCTATTTTGTTTTACCGCACACCACTTCCCTCTCTAGCTATTTGTCACTTACGCACACAAACAAGAGGAGGAAACTGCTGAAGCCACAAAAGAGAAGAAGAGAAGAGAGAAGAGGAAGAAGAAGAAGAAGAGAAGAGAAGAAGAAGAGGAAAGAAGAGAAGAAGGAGAAGAAGAAGAAAGAAGGGGAGAAGAAGAAGAAGAAGGAGGAAGAAAAGGAGGACTGCCGTATAGAGCTAGGGGAGGTGTAGTGCAGTAGGAGGAATCAAGAGAAGCCAAGGTAAGGGTGTTGCTCTTTTTGTGAAATTTTTATGAGAAACCGTGGATGTCATTGAGTATTTGTTTGGGTTCTGTTGTTATCTCTTCTACGCTATGCATGTTGGAATAGATAAAATTTTGGAGTCTAGGAAGGCATGCATGGTCAGATTTTGAGTTAAGGTTTCAAGAGAAACATTGATGTGCCATAAGTGTTTGATGGAAAGCCTAAAAGAAAAGATAATGCATTGGCATTGGCTTGGTGAAAATAGAATCGTTGTATTGCTGTAAGTTTTTGATTTGAAATCATTAAAGTAGAAGATTTTTACGAGAACAGCTTCTGTTATGAGGTGTTGGCAGAATCTAAAATTTGATGTGCACATGCATGGCCGGATATGCACTTGTTGTGACTTGGGTGTTGCCTTTTGATATTTAAATGGGTTGAAGTGCAAATGAGCTGGAGAGATGAGTGAGGTTGCTGGAAAAAAAAATGTGGACCTGGAACTAGTTCCATTGCAAGTCCCATTTGAGTCTTGCATGACCATTAAACATGAGCTAGGTTTTGCACTTCGGAAGTTGGTGCTTAGAGCACTCGGGTGCTCTATTATAGAGGGCAGATTTGCTCCTCTGTTTTCATGGATGTCTCTGTTATTTTCAGCACCTCCTTAGGGGTTTAAATAGGTCCTTGAGTGTTGATTATGGCATGGAGAGATTTGGGTGATGTAGTGGATAAAAGCTTTGAAGATTGGATGAATTCCATGAGGTGTTGCCTGAAAAATTCCAGATTTGAGGAAGTGGGCATGACGGTGTTGCTGCCATTAGTGCTATTACTGTCAATGAAACTAGTAGATCGGTATAGTTTGTTTTTTTGTAACAAGCTGCAAAAATAGTCCAAATTCTTGAGTGAATGGTTGCTGGAAATTATAATGCTTGAAGAGACCATAGTTTGCTGTTGTTAATAAATGTAATTGGTTGAAATGAAAACTTCTCTATTGCTGCTGTTACATCTATAGAGGTCAGACCTTATCTATTACGAGCTATTGTTGTTGTTGGAGAACCCGTAGCATTGATAAGCTTGATCTATAGTGCTGGAAATCATTAAGAATTATAGGGTAGACTTGTTAAACTAGTTGCTGAAATTTAGTTTCTGCAGATCACAAAGCTCGGATTAGGAGTAACCTTGATGCAATATTTTTATCCTTGATCTTGAGAAATAATTTTATGTTATAGGCCTATGAAATTAAAAGATTTTAAGCCATACTTCAGGTGATTCCGATAAATATTGAGTAAGTTATGGATTTTTAAAAGTCCAGACATCAAGCTGTCAGCAGCCTTGCACGTCCAGATTTCTTGCTCGTTCCAAATAATGTTTTAAGTGATCCTTTTAAGTCTGATTCATGGTCCTGGTCTTGAATTTTAAGTTTATCAAAGAGGAACATTTTAAGATAACTTTGTGTGATTTAGAGGTGTATTGAATAAGTTATGGTGTTTTGAAAGTGGAAGGACGAGCTGGAGGCAGCAGCAGTGTTTGCTCTAGGATTTTTATCTGCTATGAAGTATTTTTGAAAATGTAAATTAGTTCCGATTTTTATGAGTCTTATCTTCAAGTTTAAGTTTATGAAAGCAGAGAAGTTTGAAAGTAATTTCATGTAATTTGGAGCCATGTTATGAACTTTTGAAGCTGAAGACTTCGAAGCTGCTAGCTTAGATGCCCCCAGCAACTTGCATTTTCGGTAAATCTTTCAAGTGGCAAACAAGCTCTAAATTACCTGAAATTTTAATATGTTATATCATAGAGTGGAGGATCATTTTGGCATCCAAGTTAATGGTTCAGCAACATTAAGATAAAGTTTTACATTATAGAACCACTACTAGTTAGTAAAGAAAAATGTGTGAATTACTATGATATGTTTATTTTGAAATAAATGATGATTCGCTACATCAAGTACATCTCTCAATCATTAAGTGACAACATTAGTATGACTCATTTGTAGGCAAGGGCATTTTTCTGGAATGATACCATGATTACATCGAGCATTGAGTGACTTATTATGTTAGGCATTACGATATAATGAAAGTTATTATTATTTGAAAAAGAAATTTATACATATATGTCATTAGGGCATGGCATGCATGTTTTTTCCGTTTATTTTAGTATGAAACGTTATGTTAGATCCTACGTACAAATATGATAGGTATAATCCCTATCGTCCACGACTGACTGCTTCCACTTTAAACGATGTCTACCTCCCTTGTGTCACACACTAGAAGGTGAGAAGTCTAGTCCTATGTGTGTTAGGCGTTGCGGAGGTCAAACCTCAAAAAAGCAGCCCCTAAGGGAAAGGGAACGCTGACTTAGGGGTAAATGGAGCGAGAGAAGCAGCCCAAATAAGGACGAAAGAACTTTTAAGCAAATTGCATGTACAAGAGTCGCATACATAAACATGTATTTATTTTGGCATATATATACCAGTCATTCATGATCATGTCATCAAGGTATGTGTAACCACACTGAAGGACGAATGCGAGAAGGTATGGACCTCTAAGGGTCGTGTCTAGCCATTAGGCCTGGGGCCACATCAAGGTTAGCTCAACCAAAAGACATGTTTCCAAGGGAAAGGGAACAGTTCCGAAGGGAACGCACAACCCTGACTTCAGGGGTAAATGGAGAGAGAGAAGCAGCCCAAATAAGGATGAAAGAACTTTTAAGCAAATTGCATTACAAGAGTCTCATACATAAACATGTATTTATTTTTGGCATATATATACCTGTCATTCATGATCATGTCATGCATATCCCTTACTGAGTCATTCGACTCACAGTATTTTCAATTGTATCATTCCAGATGATGTTCCAGGTGAGGGAACTCATGAGAGGATTTGGAACCTGAGGAGGGGGCTGACGAGGGTGCCCTCCCCTAATTTGCAATTCATGTAGATCCTAAACTTTTTTTTGAAAGAGCTGATATGAACCTCCATTATGATGTGGTTGTGGTCTATTCAGGCTACAAGACTTAAGACTATTAAGCAACTTATATTTTGGGACCATGATGTAATTATAACATATTGCTTTATGTTATTGCCTGAAGATTAGATTTTCAAATGTTTCTCTATGCGTGTTATTTGATATAGTTATATGTTTTTATTTCGCATATACTTATTTGCATATTCGTACACTTTAGTAGAATATTTGAGGGTCTACATGTCAGCTTATGTATTAGGAGATAAATTTTTTAGTAATTCATATTTTGAATTAGTCATAGTTGATGTTTAAAAAAAAAAAAAAATCCGCGGAAAGATTTTTAGTTAAGTGCGCTGGAGCATTAGTCGTTGAGAATGCTCGCGGCTGTCATTAGCCTTGTCGGGCTAGCGTTTGGGGCGTGACAAAAAAATAGTATTGTAATTAGAAATTTGTTAACAAAGGAAAAATTAGGTCTTCAAGAAATTAGTGGTAAAACGACATTAATAAATACATGATGATAATGTTCAAAGTTTGAAACTCTTGGAAATTAAAGAAAATAAAAGAAAAGAAAACATGATAATACGAAAAGGAAATAAATAAGATAAGATAAATTTTGAAAAGATAAATACTCAGTTCCACTACTAATCACAATGTCTCATTTATAGAAGACATTCTTTAATGAGGATTACAAAAGAAGAGAAATAGATACAAAAGTGGAAGCTTACTAAAGCTTTTCGTACTACTACAACCGTGATGTTAAAACGTCATATACAAAAGCTGACAAAAGTCGAAAAGGCGACTATAACTAAGGTTGACTAGTCCTTCGGATTAGTGTTGGAGGTTAGGTCCATTATCTTGGTCTCTCCCATACCTTCCGCCGGCGGAGCTAGGGGAGGGGAGGTATGCGCAGGAGGGCTGGGTCAACATTGACCAGCTCGTAATCCTCAAGTTGGGGGAGTGAGGGTAGGGGTGAACCTTTAAGATACTAGTGGAGCTCGTACTCCACTAATATCTCAAATGTGTTGATAACCCCGTTCATATCTTCGGCACTAAATATAGGGATCGAGGTCCAGAGTCTACTCACTCTCAAATAACTTCATCTGTCGAGTCCGATATCCACAGTGCCGCATATAAGATGTAAGACGAAAAAAAGGGTGAGTCACAATAACTTAGTAAGGGAGAAGGGGACATGACATATGAATTAGATAAGCAGGAACAACCATAGTAGTAGGTAAACAATAAATAAGCATCGATAATAATAAACAGGACAATATGTACGATCGATGCAATGTAGGAATGATGCATCTGTTTCCCGATCAATTTACTTTCTTTCTTTTTCGATCCGATAGAGGTGTCTCTACTACGTTCTGTTTAACCTCCAGATTCAAGGTTCTGTGTCCCTCCTCTCCTTTGAAACTTTCCTGTGCATCCCACACACCAATACCCGATTAGGCAAGCCTTGTACCATTCCTAGGGAAACCAACCACTATTCCCTTAGTGGTGGCTTACACTTTCCTAATATAAATGGTACCATCACTCAATCTCAAGACCACCTCAGGGTATATGTTCTTTCTGGTTATAACAGTGTTTCCCATATTCATGTGATGATTATGCAGTATGAAATATCAAAAGCATAAAAGATTCACAATTCACATAAGTCGGTTATAAAATACACATATGTACTTTCGCATTTTACAATGTAAAGTTATGTCACAAGAATGCATTTGAACTTTTAATAGAAAATTAAATAGGAAAAGAAATACTAGTACATACTAATTACGTACTATTATGTTCTAATTAATAGAACCTAGGACTAGGTTAATATTCGAAAGTCCTTCATTTGATTAAGACTAATAATTAACACGTACAAGATTACTTAGTCAATTGAAGTTGATTAACTAATTAATATTTAATAGTGTTATTTATTAGTTAACCATCAATTAAGTTTTAATTTGAATAACCATTAGTAGGCCACAAGTGGCTGGCCTATTGGGCCCTGTAATGGAGTGCCCCAATCTGATCAGATATGGGCGTCCTTGTTTAAAACCCAATTTCTCTAGCATTTTATTTATTTATTTCTTGATGAGCTGATTATGACCCTAATGAGGCCTTGTGATTTAGACCTCTAAGTAGAGTTTAACACTGCCATATATTTACATTTGGGCATTTTTACCCCTATTTTTTTTATAGAAATCTCGAAACTGCCCCTGATGCCTTTTTGGTCATTTTTACCTCTTTTACACATCTTTTCTCGAAATTTTTAGGGCCTCACCCAATACACCACAGTGCCCTACCTGAATTTTCTCGGGGCCTAAATCCACATATTTTTCATAAAAGAGAGGACTAAGCAATCGGGAACAATAGAAGTGATGTAAAAAACACGTGCGGCATGTGTCCTCTCTTTACAGCACCCAAACATGACATTCAGCACCAACAATACACTTATGTCTCAACAAAATCACAAGCTCACAGGTCAGTATCAAACATAGCATTATTTGAGAGGATTTCACAAAGAAAAAGTGCCAAACTAGAATGCAATGCAAGAGATTAACATGCATGCATTCTCTCCTCTTCCTATGGCCAACCCGTGGCCCTCTTGCTCCCATACTCACCATTTATCCTACTAACAGAGACCAAAAGACACCAAGATCACCCTTAACTAGGGCTGTAAATGAATCGAGCTATTAATGAATAGCTCAAGCTCTGTTTGTTTAATAAACGAGCCAAGTTCGAACACCATTAGTAGCTCGATTATTAAACTAGTTAAACTCGATTAAACTCTGTTCAACTCGGTTTAGGCTCGTTAACAAAGTTTGTATAAACTCGACTCAGCTCATTTGAGCTCATTTAATAGCTCGCATTAAAAAGATACATGTAAATAAAAATATATATTCATAAATACATTTGTATACTTACAGTTAGATATATTACCTATAATATTTGTACCTATAGATAGTACACTTGTATATATTATATATCTCTATTATTGTTGTGTATATGTTTAGGTATACACTATTACTTTATATTTAGTAATTAGTAACATTTATTTATCTATAGAGCCTATTTACTTATGTTACATATCCTATGTATATGCATGTGTTATGGTTTATATTAAATTTTTATGATATTATCATGTTAAGTTACCTTATAAAATATATATTATATGAGTCATTTTTGTATATATAAGCACACAGATTTACTTATGTTACAAAGTGTTCTCATTGATTATGTGTTTGACGTATGCTCATGATTTGGTAGAAAAATTATGGCTTGTTGTATTTTTGAATGCTTGATTGGTGGTAAGGTTTTCCTTATTACCATGTAATTATGATATTAATGTTTTGTAGGTTTTTTTTTTTTATGAAAGCCTGAATTTATAGAGTGAAAAACACTATATTATTTTCTAGTACAACAGATTAGATCATTTAGTCATTATTGTTGTGATAATCACAAATAAGTGTTTTGAGTGTTAAAATTTTTGGGGTGGTTAAAATTTTTGAGGCATGAGAGCTGGTGAAAAAGTAAAAATAGTTTATGGGAGTTGGTAAAAAAGTAAAGATATAGAAGATTTGAATGAATATTATAATAAAAAAGAATAATTTGATGAGGAGAGATTATTTTGTAATTTTTTTTTAATTAGGGCCAAAATTTTGAGTGCCAAAAGTATGATAGTCTCAAATCTTAAAAAGGTTCTCCCTAGATTTAAAAATACAAAATGAGCTCGAGCTCGAGCTCAAGCCGAGCTAAGCTCGTTTATTAGTTTTGTGTCGAGCTCGAGCTCATTTAATATTTAACTAGCCGAGTTCAAATAGGGGTTTTTGAGCTTTATTCGAGCTTGAGCTCTTATATGTATTAAACGAGCCGAGCTCGAACATTCACTTCTTAGCTCAGCTCGGCACATTTGCAGCCCTACCCTTAACACATCTCAGCTTCGCAAATCAAGTCACACGCATGACATTAGGGCATTTGACTATGAACAAGGCAAAAATCTCATCATCACCTACATGCAACTACATAGATGAGTTTTTTCATCAAAATGAAATAGAAAATATCATCAAACTAAGTTATGTATACATAGGATCAAATCAGTAGCACATTTTTGCACGACTCAAGCCAAAGTCTTCCCCCCCCACCCCTCTGAAATTTCTACATGCAACTAAACCCCCTTACCTCTAGATTTGGTTGGTGCTACGTTTCTTTGAAAATGGACACCTAAAAACAAGTCACCATTGTTAGAAAAGAGAGGTAAAAGAGAATGGGAAAAATGGTGCAAAAAGGGAAGGACTCATGGGAGAAATTTTATTCCATGGCCGAAGGTTCCTAAACACCTACCTCTCTCTTCTATTTTTTTTTTCTTTCTTCCCTTTCCTTCTTCTCTTTTCTCCTCTCCTCCTTCTTCTTCTTCTTCTTCTTCTTCTTCCCTTCGGTCTGCCTTGCCTCGCGCCACTCTCCCTCTTCCTCTAACTCTCTCTGTTTCTCTTAGTCGATAATAACAAGGAGACCAAGGATTCATAGGGTTTTGGCTTAAATAAGAGCTACTTAACTATAGTTAAAAATGCAGGGTTTTTCTCTAGCTTGCCACCTCACCTAGCTAGGTAATCATTAAGCTTCACTTAACTAAGGAAGCAAGCTAAAATATTGGTTCTCTTGGGCGGCAAAGAGGCAGCACTTGTCATGTGTCACCATTTCTCTTTTCTACGTAATCATGTGGGCAAAAGGAAATCACACAAAATCTACACATACACAACCGGTTGGCCTTCTATTTCTCACGTAATATGCATGCACTAGATGACAAAAAAAAGCAAAGACCAATGGGAGGACAAGGGGTGGCAGAACCTTTGGGGAAGAGAAAAGAGAAAAATCATTTCTAACCATGCATGTGTCTATCGGCCAAGTCATTGATCATGCATAAAAAAAAATAAATGCAAGGTTAGGGAAAAGTGCAACATTAATAAGGTCATGATATGCTTTAATACAGTGGTAGAAAATATACAAAGCCATAAGGCTTTACCATATATTCGCTATAAGCTGAAAAATAATTAAAGATTAAGCAAAATAATTAAATATGTCAATTAATGAAAAATTAGGCAAGAAAATAAAATTAAAGTAAGATGACATTGGAAAGACTTTTAATAGAATTAAATTCTTTAATGCAAGTAAAATGAATTAATAGTAAATATGAAGCTCATAAAATTAAAATTAAAGTAAGATGACATAAGGCTTTACCATATATTCGACTATAAGCTGAAAAATAATTAAAGATTAAGCAAAGATAATTAAATATGTCAATTATTGAGAATAATAAGGCAAGAAAATAAAATTAAAGTAAGATGACATTGGAAAGACTTTTAATAGAATTAAATTCTCTAATGCAAGTAGAAATGAATTAATAGCAAATATGAAGCTCATAAAGAAATAAATATGCAAACAAAATGCAAACACTTAGTTGAATAATAAGAGAATTAAAATATTCAAGCAAGTATGTTAAAAATCATGTAGACTTATCAAAGAAATAATTTAGACTAGAAAACTCCAAATATTATATTATACTAGTTTTTAAATATGTCCAACAGTTGAAAATAGAGAAGAGGGGTATCACAATTTGCCAAGCTGGCCCCTCTTAAAGCCTAGCCCAAGAGTACTATAAGAGCAGTGGGGGAATTTGGGCAGTTTTGTTTCATGTAAAAGGGAGGAAAAATATATTTTTTTAAAAGGAAAATGTTTACTGGTTTGCAAATGAAATCTATACTACATGTGGTTCTTTTATTTCCCAGTGAAAATTTGCTCACTCTGTTTATACTGTCAAGTATCTATCAACTTCTCTATTCTCTTCAAGTTTTATTTTATTTTTTTGCAACAAATTTTCATTAATTGTATACAATTTGTGCATATTCTCCATCTATTTTTGACTCTCACATCTAAATGAGATTTTAGGT
>RXIC02000118.1:63665-79377 GCA_003952965.2 Morella rubra | reverse complement strand
CGATCTTTAACAATAATTTGCTCGATCTTTAACTATAGTTTGCTGTTGTGTTTGTGGGCATTGTTGGTCCCTTGTGGCCTTTGTTGATCCCCCATGGGCTTCCTTGTGTTCGAATTGTTTGGTGCTTTCTTTTATATTAGCATTTATAGGTTCTAGTATCTGCTATCTGCCACGTTCGACCATCACTCTCTTTACTTAGCACGGATCATTTGTGGTATCTCGACCCATGTTAAGTTCCACTAGTCTTTTATTTAGCAGTCTTGCTTTCTTGGATCTCTAGTTGTTTTTATGGTTTATAGTATATTTTGTACTATGGTTGCAATATGTAATGAAAGTCTATGAGCATAATTCAGAGCAAAAAAAAGAGATAGACCTAGAACCAGAGGCGGATCTAGGGCCGGGAAAAATGTCCCCCCCACCTAGTTATCTTGCTTCCCAATTTATTTGGAAAATTGTTCATATCTAAACAAATTTTGAGGAATTTAGTTAATATTAAGAAAATTCCTATTATTAAGGAATTTTGAAAAATTCTCTCAGAAATTTTGAAATTTCAATTGAAGTTCTAGCTTTTCTAGGCAAATGTATTACCTTGGAGTTTTGGAAATACAAAAACTCAGGCTTCTTTTGAAAGACGATTGTTAAAGTTGAAATTTTCTTTTCAAAGTGAATATTGTCACCTTTTCTTAGACTAAGTTGTCTTAAATCAAAATCAAAACTTTTGAATTTTTGAAGGACGACTTTTCTTTAGGCAAATTGCTTTTCTTCTACTCTCAATATTTTCTCTCTTTTAAGGCACAATGCAGATGCTATTGCTGCAACTTTTAGCATAGAACTGTTGATAGATAACTTTTATTCTTTAAAACATTGTAGAGCTCAGTTATGATAGGAGATTTATAGAATCATCGGTTTCGTGTGTTTGATTTTTTGATGTATCCAAATTAAAGTTGCCATAAAATATTATGCTACTTTTCTTTTGTTATAAGTTACAATTCATATATAAAATTATATTTTTTATTTTATTTAAATAATAATAATAAATTAATTCACACCCCTAAAGAAATATCCTGGCTTCGCCACTGCCTAGACCCATCCTCTGAACATGCACAGGCTATGAGGATCCACACTAAAGGACCCTGTGCAACAGTGGCATTACATGTTTTTCTCTCTTTAATCTTATTTTTTTTTTCATAAATTGATGAAACTTGTCTTTAATGGAAACGAAACTTTTTTTTAACATAAATTATCTTGAGGGGTATTTCGGTAATTTTACATGTATTTCCGTATTGATTTAGATGGGGAGAGTACATTGATGATTTTCGAAAGTTAGAAGATGTAAATCGCCGTTTTCATAGTTAGGGAGGCGAGTTTGAAATTAGCTCATAGTTAGAAGACAAATAATGACATTACCCTCTTTTTGTTTCTTCTAGTTCTCTATTATTTCTTACAGTCACACTAATTAAGAAAAATTGTATTTTTCATCACTTATATCTTCAGGGGAGCTTCTATTTTGTACAGCTTCTTCACGAAATATACAAACCCATAATCCCACAAAAAGAGTTTTGTACATATGCATTCCAAATACGGTTAACATATGCCCCAGGATATAAATATTTTGGCAGCCCAGTAGAATCCAGGCACGTATACAGAAGAAGCAAAGCCAACCCGCTCACTTGATTACGCAATGGGCTATTGAATCCGTTCCTTCTGAAATCAGACATATTTTTTTATCTTTTGCAAACACCAAATATTTTGGACCATTCAAAAAAAACACACACACAAATGTCCAGTGAGAAGAGGTGATTCTTGAGACGAGCTGTTCAGATGTCCTGAGTTTGAATCCCAACCAAGTGCCTTCACTTAAATGTTTTATGGGCGGGCGTACGTAGGTACGAGAGTTTTACCGTACTTTTTCAACCATTCGCAGTGTGTTCCTCACCTGCTCCAAGGTCCGTGTTGGATAGAGCCAGTCAGCCAGAGAACGGTGTACAAATTTATAAAAACTAGTGCACAAAGACAATCACCTTACTAATTATTAGGAGTCAGCACTACGTAACCATCAGATAAAAGCTCCACAAAAGAAAAAAAAAAACCTTCTTTTCCTAATCTCTACACATGACCTACCTATATATCTAACAGTACATCTTATAATTATGCAGGGGCAGGAAAACACCTATTTATAGGGAGATAAGATTTTTGTAAGCTATAAATAAATCACCTCACAACACAATGGAGAATGGAATTATCTACGTTCTATTGAAGATACAATCAATACATAACAGAGAGATTAACAAGGAGATAATAGGATTCAGTAGATACAGATAGTAGGTAGGGTACGATAGTAGTTCATTAATGTACGTTTTGTACCTTTTGGCCCATAAAGAAACATATATTTCTTTTGTTATTGAAGTTAAACATGCTAACAATTCATACATCAGAACACGAGCCTACAGATCTAGCAGTAGGAGCAACTGGCCTAATCAACACTTAACTGTCCTTCCTTTTATGTAATATGGTTGGAAAAAATCCTTTTGCTTCCTCTCAAATTATAAGGTACATATCATTAAGAGTTCCAAAAATTACGCTGAGCTATTATACTATCAAAATTTATCAATGTATGCTCACCTTTAGTATTGTCAAAATTGTGTGGCATGTTTCATTTGTTATGCATTTCAACCGTAGGATTTAATTGGAGAGTACACATTGAAAAAATTATTAGTATAAGGGCTCAATATGAAAAATCTCATAATTGAAACTCTCGAATTGACACTAACCTATATTTTAGGGGCATAAACTGATATTTCCCCTACTATGATTCTTTGAGACTTAAACAAGGCTCTGTTTGTTTTGACGTAAAGTTATTTATAATATAAAGTAATTTTAAGAATTTTTTTTTCCAGTAAAGTATTTTAGTTTTCAATATTTGTTGCTACCTTAAAACATGTTTCTTGAAAATACTTTTCAATATTTGATACACGCTATACTTTTCATAATCTTGTATGATTAGTAAATTTGATTCTTAATAACAATTTGAGATGAATTAAAAATAACATAAGTAATCAATCGAATAAAGTATTTCTCACAAAAAAAAATAAAGTACATAAATTATGAATATATATCAAGATAATAAAACTGAAAGGGAGAAGAAAAAGAGAGAGAAGTGCGGGTTTAAGTGCAGTGGAGAATGAGAGATCAGAAAAATAGATTACCTTCGTTCAAAAGAGACTCAATTTTTCCTAAACTAATGCTTCATATTATAGTTGAGCAATTTTATTTTTTCAGTTAGACTAAATTTTACCTTATCTCTCCAAACACAAGAAATTAGGGAAAATATATTTCGGATTCTTGGTGAAACAAACGTAGTGTTAAACTCTCTCTGATTACCCTTCATTCATCTTAAACTCCCAGATTCCATTCATACCACAAAGGCGGGATAAACCATGTCCGGCGTCTGTTGATGTCACCCTTGACTCTTTCCTACTGGACAAAGAATTTGGATGCAAACCGACCAATATTTGTATTTTAACCCAAATAGAGACAGAAGTTGGACCCCGCATCATGACATTAAAATATGCTAAATCTGGTTAACCCAATTGTTTGTTTAGTTTCAAACCATATATAAATCAAGTATTTTATATATCGAAATCGTCCAAAAAATTGAACTTCCATCCAAAACCGTGTCAGACTTGATACATCAGGGTTGTCTGTCTCGATTATTTTTAGTCATCCAATTTCTTTTAATCCACGGCTCTATAAAAAGAAAGTTGAAGACAATGGGAGTTGATCTTTCTCTGTCTACAACCCCAATTCACCAGGTTGAACCTAAACTACTCCTTACTCCAAAAGGGAAGAGAAGTTAAACTCCTAATGTCTCTTTTTTTTTTCTTCAATTGATCACACCACGCACACTTGGCAACAATTTGGACAGGTGAATTGGGATCTTTCTTCAAGTTAAGCTTACTCTTTTTGTCGAGGTGAATTGGGATAGTAATTGGCTTTAACCATTCAATTTGATTTTTTTTTTATACATATTTTAAGGTTCTTTTTGTCCTGTGATATAACCTAAGTTAAATGCCAAAGTCATCAAATATATTTGTGTATTATATAGTTATCTAGAAAGCTAATATTGGAAAATCTAATGGTGGTGTGAAGGAGTTAGTCAGGCCCCCGCTTGAAACAAATTAGGGTATAGTCCGAATAAAGGCATGAGATAGTAATTAATTAGCAAAAAAAGTGCACGCGGTTGGAAATTGTCACGTAGCTCTCTGTCTCTCTCTGTTTCTACTCTTTTCTATGCCTCCTAAATGAGAATCTGCCCACAATTTTATATTCACAAGCATAAGCAAAATATGTATATTTATATATTGGTCGGAAGCATCATAGAAATTAAATACTCCAAATAGAAGAAAAGACCAAATTTTGAGCATAAAAAAGAAAGAAAGGAAGGCACCAACTGTCTCTTGGAAGTCACTATTCAATGATTTGGGTTTGTCAACCCCTACCAATTTAAATGAATAATTTTCCACCTCAGAAATGCCCCAGTCTGATTCCATTCACACCCAAAAATGGTATAAATCATCCGAAGCATGTAGCAAGAACAGAGTAAACGACTGATCGGGATGGATTCCTCTGGGAACCCCCTGGTGCACATCAATGACTTTGAGCTAAACGATTTCGTGGATGAGGCCAACTTTAGCCACTGCATCGATTTGATTCGTGGAGAAACTGCTGATCAGGTTGTCCATTTTGATGCTGACCTTATCAATGGATGTTTTGTCGATAACCAGTTTGGTCCGGCCCCGGGAGATATATATGATTACAATGCTAACATGGTGTCCGACCCGAATTCCATGTTCAATACCTTGCCAACTTTTGGTGGGGAACTGAAGGACGGAGAAGATTTAGATGATATTGATGGGGAGGATTCATCTGCTACCACCACCACCAATACAACGCCGTCAAAGAGAGGGAAGGTTGATAGGTCGAGAACTTTGATCTCAGAGCGGAGGAGAAGGGGAAGGATGAAGGAGAAACTCTATGCATTGCGTTCCTTGGTTCCTAACATCACAAAAGTATGTCTGGCTTTTTTATCGGAGCAAAACCTGTTTGTGTTTATTCTTATTCTCGAGTACTTAAGATGACAAAAAATATGTCTGGCCTTGGTCCCTGATCTATCAAAAGTTTACTGGGGTTGAAGGTTTATGTTCTGGATACTTTTTGTAATTGCTTTGGACATGTGCAGATGGACAAGGCCTCCATTGTTGGAGATGCTGTGCTCTATGTGCAAGACCTGCAAGTGAAGGCTAAGAGACTGAAAGCTGAGATTGCGGGTCTTGAGGCATCCTTAGCGGGGACAGATAGATATCAAGGATCATTTGAAACCCCTAAGAAGATTCAAATGGTACAAAACAACCATCCGATTAGCAAGAAGATCATGCAGGTTAGTTTGATGATAAAAGCTGGCATCTCCTAGCCGATACAGGAGGAATAAATAAATGACAAAACTTTCAGTAATTTGTGACGATCTGAGAAAGTTTTTTTCTGCAATCATCATGTGTGTGCATGTGATTTTGTAGATGGATGTGTTTCAAGTGGAGGAAAGAGGGTTTTACGTCAGATTGGTGTGCAACAAGGGAGGAGGGGTCGCTTTATCACTTTACAAGGCTGTCGAATCCCTTAACAACTTCATTGTTCAGAGCTCCAACTTGGCCACAGTCTCTGATAAATTTGTACTGACATTTACTCTAAATGTATGCTTTCTCTTTTCCCAATCATTTGTTCGTTTTTTCTCTTCTTAAACTTTTAAGCCACTTCAAGGTGTTAAAGACCTCAACACATCGGTTGTTGTTTGATCCATGATAGGTGAGAGATGGTGAGCAGGAGATGAACTTGCCAAATTTGAAGCTATGGGTTGCTGGGGCTCTCTTGAACCAAGGATTTGAATTTAGAGCACCTCTCTCTGCCTAATCTCTCTCTCTCTCTCTCTCACCCCAAGAAACCAATCCAATCCACCTATTAGAACTCATGCAGTCGAATCAGGGTTAGGTAATTCTACTATGAGCGGCAATCAAACGGGCATAGGTTATACAGAGAGCACTCTGTACATCATTGTATGAAAGTCAATGGTTAAAGATGAGTTGCTTATTGGGAGTGGGCCGAGTGGCTATGGTGTTTGACGTGGAAAGCCCCTTTTTTTATGTGTCGCCGGTGTCATGTAGCCGCAGATATGTGCCTTTAATTTTCTTCCCTTTCCATTGAAGCCGCTGCCGCAATTGGTATACCCTCTAGCTGGCTCTCTTTTATCCTCCACCTGCAAAGTGGTTTGTAGCAGTTATGCATGATTGTTTAATCTAAAGTATTATTCGAATGCATCAATTGAAACAAGCCTGACAGGACTCTTTGCCTTAGATGACATGCTCGATACAGAAACAGCCAGGCAAAAGAAAAGGCAAGTGGGTCCAAGATACTGAAGGTCAACTAGTTTAGCTAACAGTTTGATGCTTATAAAAATTCTTATACGGTTGCTTTGGTCAGCCGTGACACCGGATGGCATTTTTTTGTTTTTTTCTAGGCAAGGTAAATAGTATATTAATATCCAAAAAAGTTACGATGAGAACAAAATATAAAAACAACCCGAAGGCTAGTGAAACACCTAAACTGACCAAAAGACCCTACAATAAACCGGATCCAAAGATCCGGTAGCCAAACGGACTTAATAGCCGGAATCACCAATAGCCACAAGGGCTGTTAAACAAACACCAGAACAACAAACGAGCCACAAGGGCCCGCACACAGAACCAACACAAACTGGCCACAAGAGCCAACACATAGGACAAACACAAACTGGTCAAGCGATCGAGACACAACACGACCATCGCCTAAGGCGATGGCGGCTTCCGCTAGAGGAAGGGCAAGCAGAGCAACGATCTGACTCCTTCAAGATAATCTTCATGCAAAGACTGGCTGCACTAGGGGGAGGATGAAAGATAGCTATAAGCGGCACAAAATGACGGTAACTAGAAGCGGCAGAAATAAAAAACGCCGCGCATATAGGTGGACATGAGCCCACAACTGCGCATAGCCCACACACGCAGGCAAGGAGAGGCCTAGCAGAGACAGAAAAGACCGCCAGGAGGAGCTGAGCACGGCGGGGCAAGTCTAGTCCTTCGAAAACACTCAAAACCGCCGGGAGAGAAGCAAAAGAGGTCGGGCGCGTGAGATCCACGCGGGCACCTGTGAAAGCTCACGCGCCGGCTGGATGTAGCTGCTCAGGGCCAGATCTGGTTGTCGGAAGGAGAGGAGTCCCACCATAGAGGCCATGCACACCAAAGACCACCGAAAAGGTCGGGATCTAACTGCCAAAGTAAAAACAAAAACCAAACCGAAGAAAGCAAAAAGCAGATAGGCTCTGACCACCAAAAGGGTGGTCGGAGGAAAGGAAAGGGAGGGGGGAAGGAGCCGGAGCTCCTCCCCTGGCCAGAGCAAGAGGATGGAAGGTACTTACAGACAAAGGGTAGGGGGTTCTAGAGAGAGGGAGGAGTCTCTCTCTCTAGACATGGTTTTGTTGGAATCATCTGGCCAAAATCATTGCATGGCATTAATATCGATTGATTTTCCTTTTTTTTCCTTTTAATAAAGACCTTAATTTCAATCATTAATACTCCACGAAAAGGACATATATGATGAGCCCATTAGTATCTACCCATAATAGCTTGAAGATGAACCCTTTATCCTCTTGATGCTTGACGTGATTTCTAAGTGCATCCCATATGCAAATTGCGAAGTACGCCACAAAAGTGCAACTTGCACCCTACTGCTCACGCCACGCAAGCGCATATGGTGCACCATATGTTAGGTGGTCTTAGGTCTTCTCAACCACAAAAGCTAGCTCAAGAGGATGTGGGACTAACCCCAACAATCTCCCACACATCAGGCCCTAGGTTGGGAGGAGACAACTCGTTTCTCCCATGGACTGTTGGGTCCGAGACTAGTTGATAAACCTAGGATCCGATACCAATGTTAGGTAATCTTGGGCCTTTTCAACTCCAAAAGCTAGCTCAAGAGGTGAGGCTTTCCCTCACACTTATAAACTGACCACCAGCCCCTTCCACAATCGATGTGAGACTAACCTCAACACCATAGCCTCCATGCATTGTACTATAGCAAATGTATGTGAAAGGTCTTCACTCATAAATGTTGTTCCATTTTGTGAGATTTCTCATTGCAAATAATTTTCACCCCTGTAGAGCGGATCATGGCCACTCCAAGAGGTTTAACATAAAAGGAATCTAAAATCTTTGTCTAGTGAGGAGCTGACTCGTTGGTAAAAGGGTAGATTTTGATGGGATTAAAGCTATCTTGCAACCGGAAAAACTGTTTGGGATCCGCCTCGAGTATCCGGAGGGAAACCCTTTTAAGCTTCTACCTTTCATCTAATCTCTGGTATTACCATCTTCGCAATTAAAAAAATAAAAGAAATGTCGCCTTCCAGTGACTTAGCCAAACCCGTCTTCCAGGAGTGAAGGACCTGCCATCAGCTCTCTCGTCGGTAGAGTTTACGACAAGACCAGTGCTGATGACTCATCGATAAAGTTACACTTTGGTTGCTGCCACCACAGCTATTCCATCGTTGCCAAATTGATTGTTTCCATTTATTATTAATTATGTTATTTGTGTTCTCTTGGCTGGTGGAGCCTAGGAATGAGTACTGCTCTGTTCTATTTTTCTGGCAAGATTTCTACGTAATGGAAATCTGTAGCTTCTGAAATTATGGTGGAAACCGGCATCTAACATATATTGTTTGAGCAGGAACTATAAAAGAGGTGACTTGAGTCTTGACACATCACAGATGAGGATTCTCCCACCAACTTGGTTTGGATCCAATGTTCCAAGAAACACAGCCCACGCCATGGATTTTCATTAAGCATTCGATCGAAACTGACCAGAAAATACCCGTCTAATTATCCTACAACAAAAAAGAGAAGCTTACTGGCATCTCATCCTTGTCTTGTTCCAATATGAAAAAGCAAGTGTTAGACGTGACACTGCACTTAGTCGGCACACCCTTCAAAATGATGCATAATTTAATTTCTACACTGTTTGGAATCTGAATTAACAATGCCTTGAACATTTCAAAAATCAAAAGCGGGACCTTGATGTTTGTTGATACTTTTTTTATGATTATGGTATCTACATTAGAAGCTTAAACACCATAACAACCATGCTTAAAGGATACTAAACTAATTGAATTTAACAGAAGATACGTTTAGTCAAAACTCATCCCTGAAAGTGTTAGGGTTTTGTTGTTTTGGCATCATTCCGTGTCAAAATATGTCTTAATCAAGTTGTAATTTTGGTTCACACATTTGTTCAAGTGTTAGAGTCAATGATCTGACCAAAGTCTCATCACGTTCAACAAGCGCTCGAGCGTCCTTGAAAATATCATATAGAGACATCACGTTCAACCAGCGTTCAACAAGCGCTCGAGCGGCCTTGAAAATTTTCATACAGAGACATCACATTTGCAACAAGGCTCGACCGATCAGCTATGATTTCATACAGAACACAAGCGTTCGACGAGACTGCTCGAGCGACTTCCGCGAATTTCAAAAATTGCTAGATTTTTGGGATTTCCTTGTGGATGATTTTTGAAACCCTACTAGGGTTCGTGAGAGGCCGACTAGAACCGATATATAGGCTTCCTTTGAGAGTTTTTGCTGCCCTTTTCCTTGAGAGAAAAACCCTAAAAGACTAGTGCTTCAAGGTATTTTTTCTCTATTCTTCCTTGGTATTACTTTGTCTCTTCATAGTGTTGAAGGTGTGTTGAAGAACAAGGGTGTTCGTGAAGATCCTTAAGAAGAACCTCAAGGGTTGAGGTGATTGCTGCTTGGAGCAGGTCTGAGCAGGGGTGCTTAGATTATTACATCAGGGTTGTCAGAGTCAAGCAACTGGGGTTGCCCGTGTCTGAATCACTGTTGTAAGGATTTCTTCTTAGTGGATTTTGGTGGCTGCTAGCCCGGAGTGGTTTTTCCTTTGAATGGTTTTTCAAAGGTTTTCCACTTCGTCATCAAATCTCTTGTCTCCTTGTATGTTTGTTTAATTTCTTTACAAGTTGATTTATTGCTTTGATGATTGTGTTGATTGATTGATATATCTAGACTGATCAATTTTAGAACTTGTTTTAAAATTGATATTGAATCATTAATTTTTAGATTTCACCTATTCACCCCTCTAGGTGAAGTTAGGGTCTAAACTAGGTTTTTCAATTGGTATCAGAGCCTAAACTCGGTCCTTGACCCTTAGTCTAGATGGACAAAAGTCAGTCATTGTCCGTGCCTCCATATTTTGATGGAAGCAATTATGCTTACTGGAAAGTTCGCATGAAAGCCTTTCTAAAATCTCTTGATGAACGTGTCTGGAGATCTTGTGTTAAAGGGTGGTCTGCACCCATATCTGAGGTTGAAGGTGTTAAACACCTAAAGATATTAGTACTTGGACTATTAATGAAATCAATGAATGTAATTGGAATAGCAAAGGTTTACATTCTATTTTTATGGCTGTGTTCTGCTGATGAATTTAAACATATATCTATGTGTGAAACTCTAAGGCAGCCTGGGATATTCTGGAAACTACTCATGAAGGAACCAAAACGGTGAAAAATTTAAAACTTCAAATGTTGACCACAAAGTTTGAAGAGATTCGAATGAAAGAAGATGAAACCTTTGATGAATTCTATGCGAAGCTGAATGACATTGTTAATTCAAGCTATAATCTGGGTGAAAAGATTCCAGAACATCGAGTAGTCAAGAAAGTTATGAGATCTCTACCTGAAAGATTCAGATCCAAAGTCACTGCAATTGAGGAAAGTAAGGATCTTGACACTGTAAAGATTGAAGAATTGGTAGGTTCTTTGCAGACTTATGAAGTATCATTGCCTCAACCTAAGAAGAACAAGTCCATTGCTTTGAGATCAATCAAAGAAGAGATCTTGTTGATTCAGATGAAGAAGTTCTTGATGATGCATAATTCGCTATGTTTGTCAAACAATTCAAGAAATTCTTGAAACCAAGAAGTGGTCAGCGATCATTCAACAAGAACTCTGAAAAGAATCAGGGTAGTTTCAGTGGGTTCAGAAAGGACAAAAAGGACAAACACATGTCTAATGACTCCAAGAGTAAAAAACTGAAGTGCTTTGAATGTCAAGGATTTGGTCATGTCAGATCAGAATGTCCAACATACCTCAAGTCAAAAGGAAAAGCTATGAATGCTTCATTGAGTGATGATGAGTCAAAAAGCAGTAGTGATGATGAGAATTCTTCCGAAGATGAACAAGTAAATTTCATGGCTTTTGTAGCTAGTACTGATGGTTTTGTTTTGCAGGAAATTGATGATGATTTTGAGGATTCAGACGTTGATGGCAATATTGAAGAAAGTCTTCAAGAAGCTTATAATAAATTATTCGAGGAAAGTCTGAAGCTTCAAAAGACAAACAAATCTTTTCTCAAGAAAATGCACGAAGTGCAAAGTGAAAAAGGTGAACTTATGAGTAAGTTTGAAGAAGTCAATGCAAGAAATGTGGAACTTGAGGCTGAAGTAAAGATACTGAAGTGTGCTCTCGACAAGTCCAATACACAACTTCAACAGTTTTCCAGTGGAACAAAGAAGCTTGATCACATGTTAAGTCTTGGACTCCATCTGGAAATAGGAAAGGTCTTGGCTACACTGAGTCTCAGGGTGCTTCAACTTCAAAGACGACATTTGTTCCAGCATCTATACTTGAAAAATTCCAGAAGTGAATAGACCAGCTCCACAGGTAAGCAAAGGTAAACAAATTGTTTCTAAATTTGTTGATTCTAGGTCACAAAAGAAAAATGTTAGGAATCACTCACCACAAAAATTTGTTCATACATGTCATTTTTGTGGAAAGGTTGGTCACATTAGACCAAGATGTTTTAAATTGCACAGACAAGAGAAATCTTTGAATCAATCTTCGTCTAATGACAGTCATGAGAATTTAGCTTATCAAGTTAAAATTTTAACTGAGCAAACAATGTTGTTAAACAAAAAATTTCAGCAATTTTCAAAACAACCACATGTTCAAGAAAAGTTTGGATCAAGAAAGATGAGGTAAATTGTTTTAATTCATTGTAGCTTTTAAATCTCGATGTCTTTCGTTGTGGTATTTGGATAGTGCTTGTTCCAGGCATATGTGATAAATCTTTATTCACGACACTTAAAGATCACAAGGCTGGATCTGTGACTTTTGGTGATGGTGGTAAAGCACAAATAGTTGGAAAATGTACAGTTGAAGTTGAAGGTATGCCCCCTTTCAAAAAATTTTTGTTTGTTGCTGGATTGAAGGCAAATTTGCTGAGTATTAGTCAAATTTGTGATTCTGGATTTGAAGTTCACTTTGGTAAGACCTCTTGCTCTGTATTTGATTCTGATGGTGAATGCTTTGTGAAAAGGTACTCGCACATCTGATAACTGCTATGGTATTAGTCTACATACTGAATTGAAATGTAGTAGTGTCAAAATTGATGAATCTGAGTTATGGCATCAACGACTCGGACATGTGAATTACAGAGATTTGTCTAAAATCTCTAGGAAAGAACTAGTTATAGCTTGCCCAAACTAGAAAACATTAAAGACCGAGTGTGTGGACCGTGTTAACTTGGTAAACAAATAAAATCAGTTCATAAAAGAACTAGTGATGTTCTGACTAAGAGACCTCTGGAATTATTACATATGGATCTCATGGGACCATCAAGAATTGAAAGTCTAGGTGGCAAGAAGTACATCATGGTGATGGTGGATGACTTTTCAAGATTCACTTGGGTGGATCTTCTAAGAGAGAAGTCTGATGCTTTTGAATGAGCTGAGACTTTATTTAAAAGACGAATGAATGAAAAGGGTTATTCTATTATCAGAATCAGGAGTGATCATGGTAAGGAATTTGAAAATTCTAACTTTCTTGATTTTTGTGCAAATGCAGGTATACATCAAGAGTTTTCTGCTCCAATCACACATCAACAGAATGGAGTTGTAGAACGAAGGAATTGTGTCCTTTAGGAAATATCTCGAGTGATGATTCACAACAAGAAGGTAGCTCTTCATTTTTAGGGTGAAGCAATCAACACTGCTTGTCACATTATCAATCGTGTCTACCTCAGACCAGGTATGAACAAGACCACATATGAATTATGGAAAGGTAAGAAACCTACCGTAAAATATTTCAAAGTTTTTGACAGTACTTGTTATATTCTTTGGGATAGAGAAAACACTACTATATTTGATACAAAGAGTGACAAAGGAATTTTCTTAGGTTACTCTTCCAACAACAGAGCTCTTCGTGTGTATAATACTCGTACTCTTACTGTTATGGAGTCCATTAATGTTGTTGTGGATGATGCTTCAGTTGATTCTATAGATAACGAGAATGAAGAACATTCATCTGTTGAAAATGCATGTGATCCTACAACATGTGATTCTACAGGAGACACAGATGTCTTCTCTGATTCTGAAGTTCCTACTAGCAAGGAACCATCTTCTAGGGTTAAGTTAAATCACCCTAAAGAACACATAATTGGTGATCTTAATGAGGGGATGAGATTGAGAAGAAAAGTGTTAAGTCATTTAACTTATACTAGTTATGTTTCTCAAATTGAACCTAAGAAAGTTGAAGAAGCTCTTCAAGATGATTTTTGGATTAATGCTATGCATGAGGAATTAAATCAATTTGTTCGAAATGATGTGTGGTATTTAGTTCCTAGACCTACAGATACAAATGTTATCGGTACCAAGTGGATATTCAAAAACAAGACAGATGAGAATGGTACCATCACCAGCAACAAGGCAAGGTTAGTTGCTCAAGGATATACACAAGTGGAAGGTATTGATTTCGATGAAACCTTTGCTCTAGTTGCTCGATTAGAGTCAATATGTATTTTACTTGCTATTTCTTGCTTCATGAATTTTAAGTTATATCAGATGGATGTAAAGAGTGCCTTCTTGAATGGTGTCCTTCAAGAAGAGGCATATGTTGAACAACCCAAGGGGTTTGTCGATCCAAAGTTTCCCAATTATGTGTATCGCTTGAAGAAAGCTCTTTATGGACTTAAACAAGCACCTCGAGCTTGGTATGATCGGTTGACGACTTATCTTCTAGATCATGGATTCTCGAGAGGAGGAGTTGACCGAACAGTATTTGTCAAGAACATTGACACAGACATCATTGTAGCTCAAATCTATGTTGATGACATAGTCTTCGGTGCTACTGTTGATAATCTTACCCATAAATTTGCTGAAGCTATGCAAAGTGAATTTAAAATGAGTATGGTCGGTGAACTAAATTACTTTCTTGGTTTGCAAGTTAAACAACTTAGTGATGGGTTATTTATAACCCAATCAAACTATGCCAAGAATCTCGTCAAGGCGTTTTGGGATTGGATAGCAAGAACATACCAGGACTCCTATGAGCACAAGTGTGAAGATAGCCTCAGATTCTTCTGAGAAAAGCGTTGATCAAACTCTCTATCGAAGCATGATAGGCAGTCTTCTCTATTTAACTGCTAGTCGTCCTGATATTTCTTTTAGTGTGGGGGTTTGTGCTAGATTTCAGGTTAATCCTAAAGAATCTCACTTGAGTGCTGTCAAACATATCATTCGATATGTTAATGGTACTGTAGATTATGGAATCTGGTATTCTAGGGACACTAATATAGACTTAGCTAGTTATTTTGATGCTGACTAGGCTGGTAACGCTGATGATAGAAAAAGCACCTTTGGTGGATTTTTTACATAGGAACTGTCTAGTCGCTTGGATGAGTAAGAAACAAAATTCAATTTCTTTATCTACTGCCGAAGCTGAATATATTGCCACAGGTAGTTGTTGCACTCAATTGATTTGGATGAAACAGATCTTAAGGACTATGGCATAGAACAAGATTGCATGACAGTGTTCTGTGACAACACTAGTGCGATAAACATATCTAAAAATCCTGTTCAGCACTCTCGAACCAAGCATATCGACATTCGTCATCACTTCATTCGTGATCTTGTGAAAACTCGGACTATTTCCTTAGAGCATATACCTACCGAGAATCAATTGACAAATATTTTCACCAAACCATTGGATGGTCTCAGGTTTGAGTTTCTTAGGAAAGCCATTGGTGTTTGTGCTGTCCTTTGAGTTGCATCATTTTGCATCCTCATTTTTTTATTTTGCTATCTTGTTTATTTTTTTTTTTGTTTTCTTTTTCTTTTGTCTTCTGCTTCTAAGTTTTATGTCTTTCTTTAATATTAAAAAAAAAGGGGAGATTGTGTCACTCGTTAGTTGGTTTAACTGATTGGTACTATCTTTTGTACTTATTGGACATATAGTCATTTTTCGTGCATAAAACTTTCAATACTCCTTCAACTTGTGTCTGATAAATAATGTATCTTGTCAGTTGTGCTTCTCGTCTCTGGTTGGTCCTAACTGGTATGATTTTTAAAATATTTACTTGACTATATAACTATCACAATGCACACTGAACTTATTAGATGATGCTTGACTGCATGTGTGAGATTGTGTGTTGGCAATTACAAGTGAAGGGAACCATGCATATCTGGTTGAATTGACCTTTGACTAGTTGAACCTCCAAAAGAAAAAGGCAAACGAAACAAAAAGAAAAGAAAAGCTCAGAAAAGCAAAAGAACTGCAAGTCAAGAAAAG
>RXIC02000118.1:42598-56308 GCA_003952965.2 Morella rubra | reverse complement strand
CTAAACTAGAAAACATTAAAGACCGAGTGTGTGGACCGTGTCAACTTGGTAAACAAATAAAATCAGTTCATAAAAAAACTAGTGATGTTATGACTAAGAAACCTCTGGAATTATTACATATGGATCTCATGGGACCATCAAGAATTGAAAGTCTAGGTGGCAAGAAGTACATCATGGTGATGGTGGATGACTTCTCAAGATTCACTTGGGTGGATCTTCTAAGAGAGAAGTCTGATGCTTTTGAATGAGCTGAGACTTTATTTAAAAGACTAATGAATGAAAAAAGGTTATTCTATTATCAGAATTAGGAGTGATCATGGTAAGAAATTTGAAAATTCTAATTTTCTTGATTTTTGTGCAAATGCAGGTATACATCAAGAGTTTTCTGCTCCAATCACACCTCAACAGAATGGAGTTGTAGAACGAAGGAATTGTGTCCTTTAGGAAATATCTCGAGTGATGATTCACAACAAGAAGGTAGCTCTTCATTTTGGGGTGAAGCAATCAACACTGCTTGCCACATTATCAATCGTGTCTACCTCAAACCAAGTATGAACAAGACTCCATATGAATTATGGAAAAAGTTAAGAAACCTACCGTTAAATATTTCAAAAATTTTGGCAATACTTGTTATGTTCTTCGGGATAGAGAAAACACTACTAAATTTGATACAAAGAGTGACAAAAGAATTTTCTTAGGTTACTCTTCCAACAACAGAGCTCTTCGTGTGTATAATACTCGTACTCTTACTGTTATGGAGTCCATTAATGCTGTTGTGGATGATGCTTCAGTTGATTCTATAGATAACGAGAATGAAGAACATTCATCTGTTGAAAATGCATGTGATCCTACAACATGTGATTCTACAGGAGACACTAATGTCTTCTCTGATTCTGAAGTTCATACTACTAGGGTTAGTTAAATCACCCTAAAGAAAATATAATTGGTGATCTTAATGAGGGGATGAGATTGAGAAGAAAAGTGTTAAGTCATTTAACTTATACTAGTTATGTTTCTCAAATTGAACCTAAGAAAGTTGAAGAAGCTCTTCAAGATGATTTTTAGATTAATGCTATGCATGAGGAATTAAATCAATTTGTTCAAAATTATGTGTGGTATTTAGTTCCTAGACCTACAGATACAAATGTTATTGGTACCAAGTGGATTTTCAAAAACAAGACAGATGAGAATGGTACCATCACCCGCAACAAGGCAAGGTTAGTTGCTCAAGGATATACACAAGTGGAAGGTATTGATTTCGATGAAACCTTTGCTCCAGTTGCTCGATTAGAGTCAATATGTATTTTAATTGATGTTTCTTGCTTCATGAATTTTAAGTTATATCAAATGGATGTCAAGAGTGCCTTCTTGAATGGTGTCCTTCAAGAAGAGGCATATGTTGAACAACCCAAGGGGTTTGTCGATCCAAAGTTTCCCAATCATGTGTATCGCTTGAAGAAAGCTCTTTATGGACTTAAACAAGCACCTCGAGCTTGGTATGATCGGTTGACGGCTTATCTTCTAGATCATGGATTCTCGAGAGGAGGAGTTGACCGAACACTATTTGTCAAGAACATTGACACAGACATCACTGTAGCTCAAATCTATGTTGATGACATAGTCTTCGGTGCTACTGTTGATAATCTTGCCCATAAATTTGCTGAAGCTATGCAAAAGTGAATTTGAAATGAGTATGGTCGGTGAACTAAATTACTTTCTTGGTTTGCAGGTTAAACAACTTAGTGATGGGTTATTTATAACCCAATCAAAGTATGCCAAGAATCTCGTCAAGCGTTTTGGATTGGATAGCAAGAAACATACCGGACTCCCATGAGCACAAGTGTGAAGATAGCATCAGATTCTTCTGAGAAAAGCGTTGATCAAACTCTCTATCGAAGCATGATAGGTAGTCTTCTCTATTTAACTGCTAGTCGTCCTGATATTTCTTTTAGTGTGGGGGTTTGTGCTAGATTTCAGGCTAATCCTAAAGAATCTCACTTGAGTGCTGTCAAACGTATCATTCGATATGTTAATGGTACTGTAGATTATGGAATCTGGTATTCTAGGGACACTAATATAGACTTAGCTGGTTATTCTGATGCTGACTAGGCTGGTAACGCTGATGATAGAAAAAGCACCTCTGGTGGATGTTTTTACATAGGAACCTGTCTAGTCGCTTGGATGAGTAAGAAACAAAACTCAATTTCTTTATCTACTGCCGAAGCTGAATATATTGCCACAGGTAGTTGTTGCACTCAATTGATTTGGATGAAACAGATGCTTAAGGACTATGGCATAGAACAAGATTGCATGACAGTGTTCTGTGACAACACTAGTGCGATAAACATATCTAAAAATCCTGTTCAGCACTCTCGAACCAAGCATATCGACATTCGTCATCACTTCATTCGTGATCTTGTGGAAACTCGGACTATTTCCTTAGAGCATATACCTACCGAGAATCAATTGCAAATATTTTCACCAAACCATTGGATGGTCTCAGGTTTGAGTTTCTTAGGAAAGCCATTGGTGTTTGTGCTGTCCCTTGAGTTGCATCATTTTGCATCTCATTTTTTTATTTTGCTATCTTGTTATTTGTTTTGATTTTGTTTTCTTTTTCTTTTGTCTTCTGCTTCTAAGTTTTATGTCTTTCTTTAATATTTAAAAAAAAAGGGAGATTGTGTCACTCGTTGGTTGGTTTAACTGATTGGTACTATCTTTTGTACTTATTGGACATATAGTCATTTTTCGTGCATGAAACTTTCAATACTCCTTCAACTTGTGTCTGATAAATAATGTATCTTGTCAGTTGTGCTTCTCGTCTCTGGTTGGTCCTAACTGGTATGATTTTTAAAATATTTACTTGACTATATCTATCACAATGCACACTGAACTTATTGGATGATGCTTGACTGCATGTGTGAGATTGTGTGTTGGCAATCACAAGTGAAGGGAACCATGCATATCTGGTTGAATTGACCTCTGACTAGTTGAACCTCCAAAAGAAAAAGGCAAACGAAACAAAAAGAAAAGAAAAGCCAGAAAAGCAAAAGAACCGCAAGTCAAGAAAAGAAAAAAGAAAGAAAGTTTGAACTCTTATGCATTGATGTTTCATACTCAGGGGGAGTAAAAATTATCGCAACAAAGTTGCATCTTTAGGTCCTAGTGGCATTGGGTTTGACTTTCACCTGATGTGTCATGGTTCTCCTTTACCAGTGGTTTCTTTTTGGTATGCCGTGACCACCTCACAAAACTAAGGTCTTAAGCTTCTCTTATTTTGTTGCGGTCTTTCACACACGTGTCGTTTGTATTTTCTAAATCATTGAAGTTTACACTGCTCAGAGACTTGTAGCACCTGCTTGTCCATATTAATTTTCATGATCATGAGCTGGTTTAGTATTTATTGTTTCATGTTTTCTGAGAATTACTAAGTCTTTTACAGTATTCTGGTGTGTGCTTTTCTATTTTTCCTTCCTCCGTTTGACTTTCGTTCGATTGTCGCTCGAGCACCCATGTTTGTTTAGTCCAGAGACTTTTCGTCCGACCTACGCTCAAGAGACGCTCGAGCGCTCTTATCGCTACCGTTACAGAGACTTTACGTTTGAGTCTCGTTTGACACGCGCTCGAGCGCATGTGTCTATTTTTTAAAAAATCCAAAAGGGGCGATTTTTCTTTTTTCCTCTGTTCTTCTTCATTTTTTTTCCTTCTCTTTTCTTCCCCCGCGACTCCTCTCTTCTCGTGTGTTTCTTCACTCTTTCCTCAAATTTTCTCGTGGGTTTGACTCGTTCTCCTCCATATTCAAGGTATTCTTTCTTCTCATTTTTCCTTATTTCTCTATTTTCTTATCGTTGTGGGGGTTTCGAGTTGGTCTGAAATTTGTGAGTGTGAATCGGTGGTTGTTGATTTCTGTTTTGGTTTCTGCTCTCTTGTTCTTGTACGCATATTATTTTGTTAACTTGCTTGTATTTAGGCTCAATCATTCGCATGTGGTGTTCTTTGCTAGTTCGAGTTAATTTTTTCCTACTACCTGTTTGCTTAAATGCTCCAGTCTGTTCTCATTTGTACGGTTTTTCATGTGACTTTATGTTTGGTTGATTGTTTGGTTTCTTGCCCTCTATTTTGCTACCTCTTTACTTGTTTTCTTTCTATTTCTGTTGCTTATTTGAAAGCTTAGTTGCTCGGTTGTTTTTGAATTTTCCTTCTTGTTCTTCTTTGTTGATTTTTTTCTTGTCTTCTATCCTTGTTTATCTTTCTATCGTGTGATGTGTTTGGGTTTGCTCTCTTTTGCTTTTTATTTTTTTTTCTTCTTCTTCTCCAAGTGTTTTACTTCTGTCTTGTTGAATTATCTATTGTGGACTTGCATTGTCTCTCTCCATTTGCATTCACTTTATTTCTTCAAGGGCAGTTTCTTACACTTTTGGTCTTCTTGATGTTACTCGACTTTGACCATGTCTTATGTTTTTGCTTCTCAGATGGTGAAATGTAAGCAACCCGCTGGTCGATCCTCCAAACCTACCAAAGTGCCTCGTAAGTTTAAACCTCGTCCTTTTGATGCTTCACGTTTTGTGGATGCTCGTGCTTCCGAGCTTTTCCATTCCACTTTTCACAATCGCAAAGTTATTGTTGAACGTGAGGTTCTCCTTGCTGAGCTTCCCGTTGACTGTGTCTCTCATTTTACGTCTCGTCATTGGGAACCTTTCCTTCAGGATCTCACTCATCTTGTTCCTCCTGAGCTCCTTGTTCGGGAATATTATTCAAATTTCTTTGACGTTGATGAGGCTTCACTTAGCTTCTCTGTCTTTACTCGTGGTCAACGTCTTAGGGTTTCTCCTGCTGTTATTGCGTCTCTATTTGGCGTCGTTAGGGTACCTGACCCTGTTTACCCTTATGTTGAGTCTAGTCAGGATCCTCCTTCATTTGAAGCATGTCTCTTCTTCTCTTTGGCACCCTTATCCATATGAGGGTAGTACCCTCTACACTTCTGATTTCTCTTCGGAGAATCATGTGGTCAGTCGCATTGCTCTGACCAATCTCTTTCCTGTTGCTTACCTTTCGTCTATTTCACTTTCTCGAGTTCAGTTTTTATATGCTTTGCTGATAGGTGACACCATTGATATATGTTCTGCGATCTGCTCGTATATGATAGAGTTTTTCAGTCCACTTCTATAAAGTGGGTCTTTCATATGCTTGTTTGATTCAGCGCTTATATCGTGCCATAGTATTGCTTTCCCTCCTGAGTTCCTGAAACTCAATTGGTGTTGAGTCGTGCTCATCTTAAACGCCGTCAAATGATTGGGTGACCCTTGTCCCATTTCGGCGTGCTCTGAGTCATTAAATTGATTTTGACCCCTCCTTTGCTCCAGTAGCCGCCTGACTCTCAGTATTGCTCTGCTGTTGATCTCGAGTTCCTTTGCTTGCATTGATAATCTGCTCTTAGTCATGGGTCTTTCATATGCTTGTTTGATTCAGCGCTCGTGCCATAGTATTGCTTTTCTGACTTTCCTGAAACTCATTCTGCGTGCCACTACTCTTTCATTGATGCTCATCTTAAACGCCGTAATCCTTCGGGTCCTCTTGCGCGACTCCCTTGGATCCTTCCATTGCCGGGTCATGGGCTTGCTTCCCTTACATTCTCTAAATCTTATTAAGATTGTTATGCGTCATCAGCGTCAGCTCAAACCACACTCTACCCTTGCGCGTCATGCTAGGGCGACTGAGCGTCATACCGATCTCTCACCTTCATCGCTTGATTTGCCCTCTCGTTGGTACGGATGCTCTGCAGTTGAACATGTCCTCTCCGTCCGAGTCTTCTGCTTCTACTAGTGCATCTGCCCCTTCGTCTGAGGTGCCTGCTGCTGACTCTGCTCCGGTTGCTGATCCTCCTCCGGCTTCTTCGATTCCGGTTGCTGATCTACCTCCTGCGCCTGCTCCTATGTCGCCGACTGGTACTGAAGTGCTTTCCAGCTATTCTTCTCCTGCCACGGTAGTGCTTTCCAGTCCCTCATCTTCCGCTGCGGTCGACTCTGGTGCTCCTGATGCTTCAACTCCGCCTATGGATGACTGACCCTTTGTCCATTCCTGACAAAAAGGGGGAGTAGCTCCTGAGATTTATGTGTTCTTTTGTTGAGGGGAACTGATATTAGTTGAGGGGGAGTTTATTTTTTGTATAGGCTAATTTGAGATTCATTTCATATCTTGTATAGCCTTCTCAGATACTTGTAGCACTGTTACTTTCCATATTATGCTGATGTTGTCGCACTTATTGATATATGGAAAATGTCTCACTCAGTTTATGCGATATATGATTTGATATATTCTCTGTGCAGTTCTCATTTGGTTT
The DNA here is from genome assembly GCA_003952965.2 of Morella rubra. Classification (NCBI taxonomy): domain Eukaryota; kingdom Viridiplantae; phylum Streptophyta; class Magnoliopsida; order Fagales; family Myricaceae; genus Morella; species Morella rubra. Next base: position 49,968 of record RXIC02000118.1, on the reverse strand, counting down.
ATTGAGATTGTGATTTCAGGTATTCGATTTATATCTCTTGAACATGTGTCTAGGTCATAGGTGGGTTAAAATTGTAAACAGATCTTTGTCTTGGTGATTGACAAATTTCTATTTTTATTTTCGGTTATAATGTTGGTTTTGTCACTGAATTGCCAAAGGGGGAGTTTGTTAGGGTTTTGTTGTTTTGGCATCATTCCGTGTCAAAATATGTCTTGATCGAGTTGTAATTTTGGTTCACACATTTGTTCAAGTGTTAGAGTCAATGATCTGACCAAAGTCTTCATCACGTTCAACAAATGTTCAACAAGTGCTCGAGCGTCCTTGAAAAGTATCATACAGAGACATCACGTTCAACCAGCGTTCAACAAGCGCTCGAGCGGCCTTGAAAATTTTCATACAGAGACATCACGTTCAACAGCATGCAACAAGCGCTCGACCGATCAGCTATGATTTCATACAGAACACAAGCGTTCGACGAGTGCTCGAGCGACTTCCGGCGAATTTCAAAAATTGCTAGATTTTTGGGATTTCCTTGTGGATGATTTTTGAAACCCTACTAGGGTTCGTGAGAGGCCGACTAGAACCGATATATAGGCTTCCTTTGAGAGTTTTTGCTACCCCTTTCCTTGAGAGAAAAACCCTAAAAGATTTGTGCTTCAAGTTATTGAGTTTTTCTCTATTCTTCCTTGGTATTACTTTTTTCTCTTCATAGTGTTGAAGGTGTGTTGAAGAACAAAGGTGTTCGTGAAGATCCTTAAGAAGAACCTCAAAGGTTGAGGTGATTGCTGCTTGGAGCAAGTCTGAGCAGGGGTGCTTAGATTATTACATCAGGGTTGTCAGAGTCAAGCAACTGGGGTTGCCCGTGTCTGAATCACTGTTGTAAGGATTTCTTCTTAGTGGATTTTGGGTGGCTGCTAGCCCGGAGTGGTTTTTCTTTTGAATGGTTTTTCAAAGGTTTTCCACTTCGTTATCAAATCTCTTGTCTCCTTGTATATTTGTTTAATTTCTTTACAAGTTGATTTATTGCTTTGATGATTGTGTTGATTGATTAGAACTTGTTTTAAAATTGATATTAAATCATTAATTTTTAGATTTCACCTATTCACCCCCCTCTAGGTGAAGTTAGGGTCTAAACTAGGTTTTTCAGAAAGGGAGGAGGTTTTGCTGCTTTTTCTTTTCTGACAAAGTATCTAATATTGTTTCTGAACATGTAGATAGATAAGCTACCTTTCAATATCGAAATCGGTGGATTATCGGCCAATAATCCTTAATAACATAACCCAGTTTCGTCCTTATCATGCAGCAACTTGTAAATCCCTTCCTTAGGCAAATACATGATTGAGGCCAACCTAATGTCAAGATACTAGTTTAATAGATCAGATCGGTTGATAATGATAATAGGTGTATGATTAAAATGCTAGGTTCCGAACAAGTTGAATGGCATACAAATTTGGAGCTTTTGAGAGGAAATTATGGTCATTTTCCCCCTTCTATTTGTTTTTGAGTTGAATGGCATAGTAATATTTGAGCAGGTCATATAATGTTTGTCAGGGCATTAAATGATATTTTTAGTCTCTGCATATGGTTCAGTGGGGCAATATTTTCTCAAACAAGTTCTTAGATTTTCATTTTTTATCAGGAAGTTAGGCCAGAGATTAAACATGAGATGCAAAGGATGACAGTCATTAGTACCCTTTTCTAACTCCATCCCTGTGGAGACAGAGGAGACAGAAGATTAGAAGTGACAATTGAGAGTAAAAACATGAGGAAAACTCCATAGAAAAATCATTAGGACTCGAACATACATGAACAATAGAGATAAGTTTGGAATTTACCAAAGTTGTTTCAATAATTGGGTCAATGAACATAGAATAAGCAAGGTCTCTTGCTCCCTAAGAGCTTCCCCTGTTGATTAACAAGGACAGTGATTTCCAGGAAGCCAGAATATACGTACCAGAAAAACAGACCAAGGCATACCCAGAACAGAAAACTTTCGAGATTACAAACAACAAAATAGGAGCCTGCGCAAAAGCTGCACGCCTGATTCAATGATCTAGGGAACCAAATGCAACTGGTGGCTTGGGCTATAATATTCAGAGTACTCTAGACTCTTATGTAATTTTGCTAATTTCAATACCTGTCACTAATTATGGAGCCCCAATAGAATGTCACTCCAATCCAAAACCATGTAGAGTTGGCAGATGGCAAGCCTAGTGTGGATTATATTCTGGCCAATGGTCTACTGTCAACTACCAGTAGCATGTTAAATATGTGGAAATTTTGGGCTACTCCCAAAGAAAAAAATAAATAAAACATTTACCACATGCATACAACTCCTCTTTGGGGGTGCAAACAGTCGATTTTGTGCAGCGGTGTCTTTTCCCAGGAACTTCAAAAAATTGGAAGAGCTGTTAGGACAGATGGATATCAAATTTATTTCAGCATTGCATATGAAGGCACTAATTGTGTCTGTTTCAAAGAGTCCTGAATCACTAGGCTAAGATTGAGATGCATGACTAATAGCAATGGAGACTTACAACTGTTGCCGCTGCACAAGACAATTGGTATGACGACCGAAGGAAAAGTACTAACCACATCTGTACTTTAACTTCAAAAGGACTAGTCAAGGTTGGTCTTGAAGCTCCTTGGATCATTATAAAAATCAGTTCAACCTAGTAAAGTACTAATGTGAGACTTAATCAATTTTCATTACTTTTTTTTTCCCACTTCAAGTGAGATTCAGGGTATCACAAGTGGCATTAAAGGTTTGTATCGGTGCGTAAGGTGCCTATTGAAATTGCCTTCTTTAAAATATAAAAAAGTCGCGGCATTCCAAACCGTTCTCAAAGACGTTCTCATTCTTTCTAAGATAAGAATTCAGCTTCTACAGTAACAAAATCCCAGCTAAGTATTTGCTTATTTATAGCTAAGACTCTCTGCCTGCGAACCATACTCTCACATGCCATATCTCTTTTTTGCGGATGTTCCTCATCCCATCTACAATAAGCACCTCTTCCGGGTTTGCACTCCTTTTAACAACACTAAGAAGAAATCTCTTGTTTCTCTTTTCCAACCAAAATCCATAGTCATAAAGGAGAACGGGAGATGCAGACATGAGCACTGCCTCACCTTGCGATGGTGGCATCAGAGGCCGTGAATTACTCCCTTTTTCTGTACAAGTGGTTTAAGGACGATGGTTCATGGTCTTCGGCTCCTTCCTAATCACGACTGGGGCTGGTGCGACTTACCTCTTTGGACTGTACTCCCAACTTGGGGTGGTTAATGGTAGTGTAGATGACGGTTTGGCGAAAACTGTCACCGTCACTACAATTGACGGAATTACATAACTGATACCGCTACCGCACCGCTAAGGCACAATAACCGCCCTTGCCGGTGACGGTATTAACGGTAACGGTTATACAGTAACTGCTTAAACTGTATAACCGTTGGGCAAAAAATTTTTTTTTTTTTGGCTTTTCATTTTTTTTTTCATTGATTTGGGCGGTTTTCCTTGGCTTTTTTTGGACCATTAAGACCATTTGATGCCTATATATAAGCAACAAATATAATCATTCAAATGTCATTACCTATTTAAATTTCCAACATAATATCATAATCAATAATCATATCAAATGGACAAATATCATAACCTATTCAAACATAATATCATAATCATTAATAATCATAACAAATATAATAAGCTGTCCTAAAAGTCCAACATAATATCATATTCAAATATAATGACTAAAGTCCAATAAAAGTGTCAACAATGTGACATAAACCAACTAACATATTCCAACAAAAGCCCAACAAAAGTATGTCACATAATCAATAATCATCTCAAGTCTCAACTAGGGGGGGTTAACGGTAGTGTAGGTGACGGTTTGGCGAAAACCATCACCGTCACCATCACCGCAATTGACGGAATCATATATTTGACACCGCCACGCACGCTAAGGCACAATAACCACCTTTGCCGGTTACGGTACCGGTAGCGGTGGCGGTTTTAGCGGTTAAAACCGTCACCGCTGGTGAAAATGAGCACCCCTACTCCCAACACATGAAGGCTTCCCTTGGATATGATCAAACAACCCTCAACCTTATCGGCTCTTTCAAAGACCTTGGAGCAAACCTTGGGGTTCTCTTCGGCCTCCTAGCTGAGGTAACCTCAACTTGATTCGTGCTCCTAGTAGGTTCGACTATGAACTTTGCAGGATACTTCGTGATATGGCTTGGTGTCACAGGAAAAATAGCCAACCCAAAGGTATGGCATATGTGCTTGGGCATTTTTTTTTTTTGGGTAAACGGTAAGTTTATTCCAAAAGAACCAAACAAAGGGCCCAGCCCTTATATACAAAGAGAGCACCGACCAATGAAGGTCTCAAAACACAGAAACAGAATAACAGATGTGAAAATACATCAAAGTCACATTGCTAATTAGAGACAAATATTCCAGTTGTGGGCTAACTTCAAGTTAACAGGGGTGTGGGGAAACCTGCACAAGGCAACTCTATCCTTAACATTGCAAACAACTTCAGCAAGCACATCCACCAACATGCATCTCTGCTTGCAATACAGCCTCTGGTTGTGTTCCTTCCATATTCCATAGACAGTTGCAGAGAGGATTAGCTTACAGATGCAAGCATGAAAAGAATTACCCTTAAGATACATCGCAGCCCAAGAGATGGTATCCTGCCAACAAAACTGATCACGAGGCAACACATATTTATCCCTCATTAGAACCCAGATCCTATTAGAGAAAGGGCAGTCAAAGAAAAGACGGTTGAAGTCCTTCTCCGCATCACCACAGAAAACATAGGTGATGTCATTGAGGAGACCAAAAGCCTTCAAACGAGATTGAGTTGACAGCCTCTCCTTAATAGCAAGCCAAAGGATAAAAGAAAACCGAGGAATATTATCTTTAAACCATAGCAAATGATGCCATGGAACAATAGGATGACTAATCCTAAAAGCATTATAGGCACTTCCAACGGAAAAACACCCATCCAAAGCGGGAACCCACTTAATAGAATCGTCCTTAGAGGGAGCCGGGAGAAAGGAAATGGGGGTCTCGGCAGCCACATCTCGCCAAAGTTGAGGGAGGGCAAGGGTAGGCCACTTCCGGCAGGAGCCATCAATAATAGAAGAAACCTTAGCATTACTTCCACCCGACGAGGATAGAATAGAAGCCCTGCAAGTTCTGCGCTCAAGGGGCCCAGAAGGGTGCCAATTATCATACCACAGGAATGTGGACTCACCGTTTCCAACCACCCTCCTGAAACAACCCTTCACACAGTCCCTGAGCTGCAAAATTTTCTGCCAACTCCAAGAGCAAGCCCCGGGGAATTTAAGACCCCAAAAAGGTCTTCCTCGAATCAAATTCGCACGAATCCGTAAGGTCCACAGTGAGTCCTTCCCATCAGTAAAGAGATGCCAAATGTGCTTGGGCATTTTCATTGGAGCCAATTCACAAAACTTTGCGAACATAGGAGCTCTTCTCACTTGTGTCAAGAACTTTCCGAAAAGCGGAGGCATTATGTTGGGGCTGTTGAAGGGTTTTGTAGGACTAAGTGGAGCTGTCATGACCCAATTTTATTTGGCCCTCTATGGAAACGATGCGGAATCTCTTATTCTTCTAATCGCGTGGTTTCCGGCAACGTTATCTCTAGTCTTCGTGTACACGATCCGGACAATGAACGTTGTGAGACAACCGAAAGAGCGGAGAGTGTTTAATCATTTCCTCTACGTGTCAACGGTGCTCGCATTGTTTCTCATGGCTATGACTGTAATTCAGAAACAGCTTGTCTTCTCTCGTGCTGCCTATGCTGCAAGTGCCACCCTGATCTGGTTTATGCTCTTCGTTCCTATGTTTCTTGCCATTAGGGAAGAGCTGGTACTCTGAAACCTCAGGAAACAACCTGTTACTCCTCAATCTCAGGTTATTGTTCTAGAACCAAAAGCATTTCTGCTAAAAGAGATAGGACAACTACAAAATTATTCTGCAAAGGATGATGGGAACTCGGATAGATCTTGTTTGGCAAACATATGGAACAAACCTGAAAGTGGGGAAGACGACTCCATTTTACAAGCGCTCCTGAGCATGGACGTGTTTACTATTCCTTGCAACCCTTTGTGGACTGGGTTCAAGTTTGACGGTGGTAGACAACTTGGGGCAGATAGGGGAGTCGTTGGGATATCCAGCTCCGACTGTGAGCTCCTTTATATCACTGGTTAGCATATGGAATTACTTTGGCAGAGTCTTCTCTGAGTTTGTGTCCGAAGACTTCCTTGTAAGATACAAACTTCCCCGACCTCTTGTCGTGACATTGGTGCTTCTTTTGTCATGCGTCGGCCACCTGCTCATCGCCTTCCCGGTCCCTGGTCCTGTATATGTGGCATCAATCATTACCGGATTCTCCTTCGGTGCACAACTGCCTTTGCTTTTTGCCATCATTTCTGAGCTCTTTGGCCTCAAGTACTACTCTACCTTGTTCAATTGTGGACAATTGGCAAGTCCACTTGGGTCGTACATACTCAATGTGAAGGTCACTGGCTTCCTTTACGATTGGGAGTCATTGAAGGACCTAGCAAAGAAGGGTCTCGATAGATCATCGGTGAAAGAGTTGACTTGCATTGGGACAGTGTTACAGGCTGTCTTTTATCATTTTGGCTTCTGTGACATTCTTTGGAGCTTTTATTTCGTTGATTTTAGCTGCGAGAACGCGTGAATTCTACAAGGGTGACATATATATGAAGTTCAGAGAGGATGAGACTGCGGCAGAGACAGACAGACACAGACACTGACACTTGAAAAGCTAAAAACTGAGAAATGGAGGGTGGTGGGAGAGCTATGGAGAAGATCTAGTGACCCATAAGGAAGAAGCGCCTATTATTGGATTAGAAAGCATTAATCCTTAGCTATATATTCTGATGAACATGCCATAATCTAGGTTTATTTTAGACTGCAATCAGAGGCAGAGGTTCTCGACTCCTGCTTTAGAGTCCCATGTCCACTGAGTGTTTTGACATGGAAAGAACCATAGTATATTTAAATTTTCCTACCATAGCCTAGCCTTAGAGGAATATTTTCTTCATATTGTATAAAGCATCACAAAGGAGTTGCTGACATCTTGCGGATTGTTCAATAGATTCATCAAATTTTCTCCGTCAGTTTCTTGTCAAACAGTACTTGTGCTTCTGTAAGATGCTTCCCATGTCATATAGCCTTATTTTTCTTCCACAATTCTACTATTATCAAATGCTCTTCCCTTTATCCACTGACTCTCTCTTGACACTCAGCTTATTCTTTTTGGCACAGTAAATCTTTACTATCAGCTACAAGCAAAATAAATCATATCCTCAAATATATA